>NNCF01128432.1:877374-924157 GCA_002313205.1 Laupala kohalensis
TATCATTCGGGAATCGTTTTATATAATTCCCTGCCCAAGAATGTAAAAGACATTATGAAATTGAATATCATCAAATCCGCGGTTAAAAACTACCTCATGCACCAGTGCTTCTACACTGTAAAAGAATTTATTGATTTTAATAAAAGTTAAATCCGCCTTGTACTTTATCACGCCATTGCTGTAGCACTTTAAAATAACTTCTATCAATTAAAAAAACTATTTTCTTGCATGATTGTGTTGCCGTATGGCTCATATTAATTTAGTTTTATGTGTACTCAACTTTGGCACGGTTGTGTTCATTAATTCTGTAGCCCCATCCTGGCCCGGGTTTTTCTCCGTTTTTCCTTCGGATAGAGACGGATTTCTTATACAGGTTCTCTAGGCTTTGTCTAGGGGCGTGTTAATTGAAACAATAAATCGTGAATTTAGTGTTTTTTTCAACTCTTATGATTTTTAAACACTATACTCAGAATAATCTATAGTTCGATAATAACTTGTACATGTAAATTTACAAACATATTTGCGTTAAATTACAAACATATTGACATTATATNTTATCTAGGAACTTTTGCTGAAATTTTTGAATCCGCCTCTGCCTTACGGCCCTTGATCGGAATTGATGGCATGGTCCCTTGCTTGCTTCCGGAGAGTAAATTAGTTTATTGTCCTCCACGTGGTTATACGCAGTTTGTACTGTTTTTTGACAATAAATTTTTTATTATTATTACTATTCTCACAAAATTATTCACTCTTCATAGGCGTACTAATTCTTCGAAATTGTCAATATAATGATCTCCTTCATTCGACCATCGCGGCATCAGACCACAGTTTAAGTAAGAATACTGCCGGATCAACCGAATATCAGCTAAAATTAAATATAAAATATATTTGAAGAACAAAGAAAATTACACTCTAACACTTCAAACGTAAATCTACACAACAATAGAAGTCAGTTGAGCAATATTCTTTGTTAACAACAATCGGAATTTAGAAAAACAATAACATATAGGTGGATAGACGTGTGAAAAGTGTGCCACATATCCTTTAGACCGAAGAAACCGACCGGCCGAAACAACCGACGCTAGAACATAGTGCCTCCTGAAGTTTCATTCAAATTTCAAACATCTAAACAGTTAGATTTGCATTCTCGTTGACGTATAAAATAATGTGAAATTCTTTCTTTACAGAAAGAAAGGGAAGTCAGTAGTATTTTCTTATTGGTGCTATTATTCTACGAGAATTTTTTACCTCAGGATTAAATTCTCGGCAGAGGAGGGTAATTATACACTACCGCATTCATACAGTTTTCCATCTTTCAGTTCTCTTGTCTTTGCGTGCCTTCGTATCTCCGCATTCCCCTCATTTCTTGGTAAAATTATCTCTGCCTACATTTTTGTACCATGTTTCTTTGAATGTGTTAAATATATGCGTAATGTTTTACCTACAAAAGCGTAATTCAAAGAGACATAAATCAGGGAAATTTTGTTTTGTTTTCTTTCAACTTTGAAAGAATTTGCTTCCTGCACATTGGTATTTCTAATTGACACTCTGAACTCTTTGACCGCCAATCAACAAAACGCGGCAACGTAAATGAAATGGGGGTAATTTTTTATAACATGATTGGACGTTATATCGGTTTTTAATGGTACAGGAATGGTTTAAAGCCAAAAAAGTGGCAGATTGATGTATAATATTTGTATTGGTTTCCAATGCTAAATGTAGAATGAATACCACAAACACTAGTCAATTGATCAACCTTTTATAAGCTTTAAACAAAATCTGATTGAAATACTATACAATAAGTATAGTATAACTATGTAAATATTTTAAGTATGTAAATTTCGTGTACAAATAGTTTTTTATATGCAACATCAAATTTCAGTTTTCGTATTAAATTTAATGGCTTATAATATGAGGTTTACGATTTTTACAGTTGGTTGCAGTGAATACTAATGGTTTAACTTCGATTTCTTGTTTTCTTATAAAAAATAAATGTAATACAGAAGTAAATTCAAATGTATCATAATTAAGAATGTTATTTGAATTCCCCACGTCTTCAGTTAAGGAGTGGAAGACAGAGACCATATGTTACGCTCGTGTGAGAATTATAACGATGAACGTAGAGATATAACAATACATAGGATACAAGAAAGAGTACAGATCAGTTTTATATTTTGGTATTTGTAAAGGGGAAATATAACGTGCTATTGAAGCTTATCTACATGGAGCGAAAGGAGATAGGAATTGGGTGATAGGCCATTGTTAGTAGGTGGACCGGTTAGCTGGGTTTACCAACAACTTGGAGGGGTTAGTAGAAGTACTTAGTAATAGAGTTATTGATACTAGGAGGAGATGGAAAAAGGAAGATTTGTTTTTCAGCAGTCACAGCTATATGAACTGGGATATTAATGTGAAAAGCTGCAAATTTTCTGGCCCCATCGGGAATCGAACCCGGGATGATGCGACAACACTACCACCTGCGCCACCGCTGGGGCTACGGAGCACTTAATAAACTCAGAAAAGAGATCTGGAATATTTGAAGATTGTGTTGGAAATATGAGCGTAGTGCGGTATATAGTGAAGGGAGCAAATTAAAAAGGCATAAAAAACGATAGTTGACTACATCTATCTCCCCGTGTAGTAGCCTATACTCCTAGTCATGTAACTTAGCCGAAAATTATGCAATATGGCTGCCTTACACGAAATGCCAATTTCTACGAATTCAAGTTGTATCCGAATAAATATTTATAGTAGTCACAAAAGTGTCTATTTGCTGTAAAGAAATACAATATGATAACACAACAAACTAAGACACAAGGTAATATTCGTTCCATACGCTCGATGCAGTAGGTATAGAGTAGCGCCACAAGAGCAAGTGAATTGATGGCCGATATTGGCGATAGATTTAAGTTTTCAGAAATTTGAATGTCTTGCCAACTTAACGCGAGGTACAAATATAATTACTCTTACGGATGATGAAGTAAAAGTGTTGGCTACACTGTGCACGAGCGCAATACCAACATCAAGTCAATTAGACATAATAAATCAATGACACGTAACAAATTATTGATTTATTGTCAGGAGAGCTATTACAAACTTGGTAAGACCACGTTTAGTACAACAGAGTATTGCATTTATTGTTACTAATATACAATACAGTAATAAACACAGTGCGTTTCGGTTTATGACCTTTTTCTTAAGTTAAATTTCTCGATGCAAAGAAACATGACTTCGAGTATAAGGACCGAGGTCAAGAAATGAACCCATGAGTGATAAGAAAATATATTATGTAATCTACAAACGTATAAAAGGTATCTGTATAATATAGCTCGAAATAAGCATTGTCTACCGATTTTAGTTTTTCTGTATCCAAGTTATGCTGTATGCATTTCTGAGGGTTATACCGTCTCCATAACGATCCAGATCTTTTTCTTGAGGGCCAACGTCTCCCTTTCTTTGACTCCGCAAAATTCCTGGGTCTTACATTCTACTGCACACTAACTTGGCGCCATCACACCCGAGAACTAAAATCCCGTTGTAATTCTTCCCTTAACCTCCTTCGCCGCTTAAGCGCATCATCATGGGGCGCAGACCGCACTTGCTTTCTTCGTCTGTATAGAAGTCTTGTTCGGTCTGTATTAGATTAGGGCAGTATTGTATACGCCTCCGCATCACCGTCGACACTCAGGACCCTTAACAATATCCATCATGCTGGAGTCCGCATTGCAACTGGTGCTTTTCGCACTAGTCGAATAGAATGCTTACTAGTATACGCTGGCGAACCATCTCTCAACAAGAGACGTGATTTTCTACTTGGATCTTACGGAGTGAAACTGATGAGGGTTTCAAATCACCCCACTCGGCAACACACAGTCTCCAAAATTTATTTCATCTTACGCTGCAAGACCTTCGTTACCCCGCCCAGCGTGTGTCCGTTTTAAACAACTGCTAGAGGAAAATGTCATCATACTACCCACACTCTCTTACACCGCCTTGGTCCTTCATGCAACCAACCCTCGACTTTCGGCTGTCTTAACTTTCAAAGCAAGACACTTCTCCTTCTGTGTACTAACAGCATTTCGGAGAACTAAAAAACATCTATTTGGATTATATGTTCATAGACACTGATGGCTCAGCAATGAATAATTCCGTTGGTGCTGCTTTCCACTGCCATAGTGACACCCGTTCTTTTCACCCTCATTCCTTTTGCAGCGTGTACACTGCTGAGAAATTTGCAATCCTTGAGGCTCTGAAATTCACTCAGCTATCTTCAATACGGCGTGTGGTTCTCTGCAGTGACTCTATTAGTGCTCGGTGGTCAGTGTCTTCACTGTACACTTCTGACACCCTTACGCTGACAATTCAGAATCGAATAAGCCATCTAGTATTTCAAAATTTTGAAAGTCTTTTGTTGGGTTCCTGGGCACGTGGGTATTATGGGTAATGAAGAAGCTGATGAGGTAGCGAAGCGGGGAACACAGAGGGCAGTCCTTGACCTTCCATCTGTTCCTACGTCAGATTCAAAGGTTGCCATAAGATCGTCTCCTCTTGGGACATGGCAAGCCGAATGGCAAACTCGCACCATCAAGCTGAGGAAGGTAAAAGACTCCGTTAAGGCTTGGGTGTCATCATCCCGTGCGAACAGACGTGAAGAAGTAATATTTACACGTCTGCTATCTTACCCATGGTCATCTCTTAAGCGGCGAACCTCCCCCCATTTGTAAAACTGGCAACACAACACTTACCGTGGACCACTTTCTTGTGGAGTGTCTCAAATATAGTACCAGCCGACGGCGACGCAATCTACCGAACAGTTTGAACGTTATGCAGGGGCAAAATGAACCGATTTTGAAACGTCTTTTTAGATTCCTTCAGGAATGTGACCTCTGGAACAGTATCTGATCTTTCTTCGTATCATTACTCAAATCCATAAACGAAACGGGGCTCCTCCCACAAGTTCTCGGGAGTGTTTGGATTTAAATCTTTCTCCTCCTTTGCTTTGAATTTAAATTTCTCTCTCTCTCTCTAAATTTACTTTTGTCTTTGTTTTCGGTTTTATGATGTTTTTAGGAATCTTTTGTCTCTTCGTTTTGTTTTGATATATTGTAATTCAGGAGGGTTTTTAGTGGGTATGGTTGATTCATTCGGCGAGTCCCACATGCGGGAAGAGATATGTTGGCTCTCCTCCTGCGTAACTGCATTTTCCCTACCTGTACAAAATTTTAGGGCTCTAATGATCCCGATGTCGGCGAGTCCTAAAGACGACAAAAAAACGCATTAAATTTTTAAAAAGTGTGACAAACGCAATGCTTCAGCGTTGAAATTGAGGTTGGAAAATGTAAGTAAATTTACTGTTATCCAAACGTGATTGAAATGTTTGATTTATGAATAATGATTTCCGCTTCCACCTAGATCGAATTTTTTCTTTATTGCCTTATCACAATGTGAAATTCCTAAATTTTCAAATTACTTGATTGTATATTTAATTTGAGACGGTTTGGTTAGAAATTTAAGTTAATATCCGGATCTCTGCTTGATATTAATAAAATTTTGAGCACGCGAAAGGATTCTCATAAGTTAACACGCAATTTTTGTTATCATTCAAATTTGTAACGGTAAATATCATTTCACATATTTGAAAACAGTCTTTCGTATAAAATATACCAGCCACTTAACTGGTGTCCCTCAAACAACTATTCTACTTTACGCGATTTTTCGGCAAAAATTCTTACTTACTATAGTAATTTGTTAAAAGACATTGCAAAGACCCATGAGTATCGTTTTGTTAAACTTCCGGAGAGAAAAAGCACAGATTCACAAGGAGGGTACAAGTTTTAAAACCTACACCATGCTTGCGTGAGGATAAAGGATCCTTTCTTGAATATAAGTATTTGCGATGTGTTCTCAAACTACAGAAATATTTTACTTTTTCAGTAGAAGTATTATAATACATTACCGCACTTGATTAACTGTTGTGTAGCTATCATTTACTTCCAAGAAAAAACATTGACAAATGTTCCAACATTTACAAATGTTCTACGTTTTCTGTAGCAACACGCAGAGAACGTTTTTATTTAATAAAAAAGGTAACAAATATATGAATAGTAATGTAAAATTTACGTATATAATTCGTAGTTTCTGAAAATATATATAATCTTGAACATTTCACAAGGCATCTCAAGTATATAAATAATTCTTCGTTTATATAATATCACTATTTACGATTCAAAATTCTACTTAGCCAATTTTAAGTGTGGCATTTTTGTTTAAAAGTATCCAATATCATGATCAAATTACATCAACAATGGAAGCACTGAAAGAATTAAGCACTAAATCTTCAAAAAGATTATTAGTAAATTTCAAATTGTTTTCGTAAATATTATTGGTTTAATATGCTGAAGAATTTATGATGCTATGTAATGGTTTCATAAACGCGTGTATAATAAAGTATGGAAGAAAACGAATGTTATCGCTTCAAATAAGCTCGTTTCTGAATTGTTAAAAATATTTTTACGCAAATAAAAGAGCTGTTGCTCCATTGTTTCTTTATTACCCAGTCCGACGACTATGCATAAAACTGGTTTTTACTCAGTACGGAAAGTAATTATAAACTTCGATATTTTGTTTACAGATAACTAGTTAATTTAAAAGATTGTAAAGATTATTTTCTTTACACAATAAAAGTTATACTATGATAATATGACCTAAAGTAATGAAAGTTATGGTTTAAGAATGGTGAAATCATTTTTCCATAATAATTCGATTATGCCAACTGTCAAAATTCATTCCGTTCATGAATCTCATATATCCATTACTTTAGATGAAAAAATGAAGGATTTATATAATATATATTCAAATTTGCTTGTTGAGATTGTCAATATAACGCTTGATAATATTGCGGTAGATTAGTTAAAAATAAAAATAAACAGTTATTTTAATAAACAACTTACACAGTTATTTAGCAAAATAGACAAACTTCCCAATGTGGAAAGGAATTACTTGATTTTCTGAAATAAGAAACAAGCTTTTAGCAACCATTTGTATTTTTTCATGGAATTTCATTTTTACCTCATAGTTCAAAGACCTGTGGTACAATCTTAACGTCAAATAATGGACCCAGGGAATGTTTTACAATTATTTTCTTCATTAAACGACTCGTATTTCTTTCCTCTTTCAATTCATTCCTGATTCACGGAAGATTCCTATTTGCACCTACCTTCCGTCAAAAGACTCAAAACAAAGAGAAACCATAGCAACAGAAAAGAAAGATTACTCAGTAATAATTCGTGTCTGTTGTGTTTGTTTGTATTGTTGTTAAACTAGCGCTACCGAGGCCCACTACACGGGATTAAAAAAAATACACGGGATTACTCTCTAGACTAGCAACCTGAGCTCGGCCGCTGTGGAGTACGGATCGCTCCGTGCTTTTCCGCTTCGCATTAAGGGGCACGTACATGGGGCTAGTGAGTGCTGCTTTTCAACACCTCTTTGCGTCTCCGCACAGTGGAATATATTGAGGCGAAACCTGGCCAAAAGTATTTTATCCAGTAAATTTGGTGAATTGTGGCGAAAAATCATTGTTAAATATATAAACAATATATACAGAGCTTCTTTTTAATTGTTTATGTAGATTTGATGCATAATATCTCGAATCAAAAAGACATTTAACATAACAAGACATTTGTTTATATACATATAAACGATAATTCGCCATAATCCAAATTTACGGGATAAAATTCTTTTGGCCAGGTTTCGTCTCAGTATACTCCACTGTGCGGCGTCACAAAGCGGTGTTGAAAAGCGGGGTTCACTAGCCCCGTGTTCATCCCCCATTATCACGCCTTTTCCGTATTCGCACCGAGTTCATCTGCGGACCACGTGGTCCTGCGGCGCGCTGTTTTCAAACCTTCGGGTTGGACTAGCGTTTTACTGAAATCTGTGTCCGAGGCAACCCGTGTCGTGCGTTTTACCTTTTACCTTGCCTTGTTATCAATTTAGCTTGTTATCCACGATGAAAATCATCTGGTGGACGTGTGGACAACTGCTGCCACTTCTAAACGTCTCTAGACTGCAGTGATACATTAGGGTGACAGCTTCCTGATATAATCCCATTGCTGCATCGAAGTTAACAACTACGGTTATAAGTCGAAATATGTTAGTTTTCAAATCATTACATCCACAGGGGTGCAACAAATATTTTCAGGTTTCACTGAAAATCCGATGTTTCTGCGCAGAAATCAAGTACGCTAACTATGAGTTTGTGATTTAATATAATTCAAGTCATTAATAATCAATACATAAAACGTGCAGATTGTTTTGTCAGAAGATGACACCATAGATTACTTTAGTCATTCATTAGCAAATAAAAATATTCAACATTAGTATAGTTTTGATTTTATTTTATTTAGTTCCACATTTTTTTACCATAAATACTATAAAATAATGTGAAGCTAATCAAAATGCTAAACAAGAGAACAGCCGAAATTCTCACTTGTTAGACCAAATTTGAATAAAACGAGAAAGCTTTTAAGGAATAAGAAATCTAGTATTTCAAAAAATTTCAATTACCAAGCTGTTTAGTCCGGAGTAAACCCTACGATTTTGGAATAATATCATGAATTGTTTCAAGAGAAATTGTCACATTTAAAACGTACCATTACAGTTACCAAAAAATTCTTACATGTTTTGTGTATATATTCCGAAACAGCCGCTCTCGGATATCACTCATAATTGTCAAAGGGAATGTATGTCAGTGCAGACATCGCCCTCTTTTTCTCTAAAGTGTTTCTGCCAGGTAATGTTAGTCAAGTCATTCAAAAGTCTAATTAACTTCTTTGTTTCCATTATTAAAATTACTTTGAATAATCGTTTTAAAAATAATGGTAACTAGTAACCTAATTCGTATCAAAAAACTCATTATAAAGAAGTAATATGCTTAATAAGAATAAATTTACTGTAAAAAAACAGTTGGAAACTTCGTATGACCACGTGGAGGACAGTAAACTACTTTATTCTCAGGAAGCAAGCAAGTGACCATCCCATCAAATCCAATCAAGAGCCCTAAGGCAGAGGTGGATTTAACAATTCAGCACACTCGCAAGATAAGAATAAAAGTAGTTCGGTTCGTGTTATAATATTAACAGAATACAAACAAATTTGTACTTAATAAAACAAACAAGTTATTTAATAAGTAAGTATTATTATAAACTATTTAACGTGTAATTATAACTAGATTCGGGAAATATTGTTAATAAGTCGTAACAATGAAAATAACCCGAATTTCGAGATTTATTATTTCAATACACGCCACTCCTAGGCAACAGCATAGAGAGCAAGTATAAAAATTCCTCCTCTACCCGAAGGAAAACCGGAGAAAAACTTGGGACAGTATGAACTGTGAACTCGCATTACTACGTCCGTAAACAGCGTGGCCAGCTTGCCATGCCCATTGCCCATGATGAAGACGGTAATGAAAACAATTCATCAATGCAAAAGTTTCAATAAACTTTATTGTCAAAAAAAGCAGTTGCAAACTGCGTATGACCACGTGGTGGGCAATAAACTAAGTTACTCTCCGGAAACAATCAAGGGACCATCCCATCAATTCCAATCATGGGCAGTGTCGGATTTAATATTTACAAAAGAAATTTAATAAATATTTACTGTTGTCCATTAATGGTTTAAAATAAATTGTAGATATCACTGCAGTAAAAATTCGAGAATAATAAAACAAAAGTATTAATGATATTCACGCCAAAGGAAAATCCGCCACTACCCGGAGGAAAAGAGAAGCAAAACAATTGGTAATACTTTACCTTTATGCTTCCAGAAAAATATAAATGATTATGTGGTCCTACACTTTATCACACCTTAGAGTAACACTAAAAAATCACAAGAAAATGAGAGTTTCTAAAGTTTGTTTGACAAGTTTGACTGCAGTGACGTTTTTCGAGCCTATTTATATCTTATCACACAGGAAACAAAATACTAAAAACACTACACTTTAGAAAATACTAAAATACACTTAAAGAATTATAAAAATTCGAGAAAATAAAATAATTAAGATAATTAAACTCAAAAATGAACAGAGCGCTTTAACGAGCGTTGCTTGTGTTATAAGCTGGCTAGCCAATCTCTGTATTGTTTTAATGACTGAAAATGTGTATTTTTAAAGTTAAAATTGATGTCAGAATATATATTTGCATTCTTTTTGTAGACTTTGAAAGATTTAATTATCTATTGGCAGAACTATCATAATCTGTTCAATTCTATTTGAGACCGTGATACGTTGCCTCATCTCATAGGAATGCATTGCCCTGCGAAGTCAGGGGTGGGTATGGGAAATGGGGACATGATGTGAGGAGGGTGCACGGTGTTGGACCTGCGCATCCATTACAGTCGCTTACAGTGTAGATGTGGCGATTGGGTCGATTTATGTTGTGGCGCTGCCGGCAGTGGCTGTTGGCGATGGGTGAGCAGATAGTGGCGATGGAGGCAGTGACTACTCTCCGGATCGGAATGGCGCGGTGCGAAGTTCATGATGGAGATGGCGGCAGGGACGAAGAGAAGGAAGCTAATGTTGACAGTGCTGGTCTGGTAACGAAAGTCGAACGGAACTCTCATCCTCGGACGAGTGGGTACTCCGGATTTCTATCACGTAGCATTTAGTCCCACTAAAATTCACGGGTTGCATTAACAATAATACTGTTATTATAAATCTAGAATGTTTAGTACTTGTAATAAACACTATCTATTAGCAATATTCACGTAATAATTTAAAGATTTAAGAATAGTTCGTAATCCATTCTAACACATGAATGTGTATGCGAAAATGTTTCCGTCTGTTTGGTATTTGATCACGAATGGACCACAGTACCACTCGTGATGAAATTTGGCAAGGAGATAGTTTAGATGCCCAGGATAAACATAGGCTAACATTTATTTTAAAATTATGTGGTAAGAAAGATAGGAATGGTTTTTGACAATAAATGTCGATAAAATCAGGAAAAAGAGAAATATATTTGCTTTGTCTAAACGGTTAGATATAGGTGACAACTAGGAAATACGATATTGTTTACTTCAAAGAGTTGAGCAAAAAAGCCCGCCACAGCATATGTCTGTCTACCAAAAATTATCCTAAATGATTGATCGCGCGTTATAAAAATAGATATGTTAAAATACATAAATTGAAGAGAGTAATTTAAGAAGGAAAAAATCAAACATTATAAAATTTTAATAGCTTATTTGTTTTATGCATTTATTAAACATAGAAAACGTCTTTGAATCGTAAAATTTCGACGAATGGGCTAGATTTTACAAGAATTTTAATGAAATGGTACACCCGCGTCATGCCTCGGAAGTAAAAATTCTACTGGCGGGGCTCCCNTCACGTTTTATATTAAATTTGTATTAGTTCGAATTCGTAAAGTTAGGATGTTGTGCCTATGTTTTTAATAACCAGTAAGTAAAAGTATTTTCATATTACTCTATTAATAGATTATATTTTTTCGTGATTAAAAATAGATTAGTCAACAAAAAATCCCAGGCAACGCCGGGTAATCGGCAAATGGTTAAATAATTGTTTTATATTCTATCGAAAATAAATTAGTTTATATTCTATAGATATTAGGACAATCAGCTAACTTCTTTTGTTTCTATTTTAGGACAGGTCTTGTCTACCCGCGGATCACTTATAAAAAGTATTTAAAAAATGAAAATTAATTCAACGTTTAACGTCGCAACGTATTAATGCAATATAAATACAGATTTCAGAAAATTACGTTGAAGAAAGGATTAACATATCTCGTTAATTAAGACTTGAGAGTTAATTGTTTTGAGTGATAGTATAATAATGTTTTAATCATTTTGTATTTTTATAACATTTTTAAGGCATGTTTTCCAATAGAGCAGGCTGCTGTTACATTACGCATCATTAAAATGACCCAGGAAATAATCTAAGTAGATCAGGTCTGTTTTAAGGAGTTGCACGTTAAGTCATCTTGAGTGGATGATAAGTAACACCCTATACTATTTAACAAATCTTATCAATTTGTTAATGTTTGATACAAAAATGTTAATTGATAAAAAATTTGATAATTCATGCTTTAAATGAAAAATATATCTTAATTACATTATTGTAATGGGCGTAGTATATTATTAAAACTATTAAATGAGTCAAGTTTAATGTATACATTATATAGTGTTATTTCATATTACTCTTTGATAAATGTTAAAGTAGTTTTGAAATTTGAATAAAGGAAACAGGTAATATTAAACCACTAGTGAATTTCATTGATGTTTTGATTTTTGTTCTCATCACATTACTTTCCCTATCTAACCAAATACATAAAATCCATTTTAGAAGAACATTTCATTTTTTTTCTCCGGTACATTTACGATTTTTACCTTGATAACATTTGTATTTATGGAAAGTTACATGAATAATTAGCTGGTTAGAATTAATAATTAGAATTAAGTGGCATTTGCACACTTTTTGCGATTTTTGTGTTCATCTTTTTGGTATTCCCATTAATTAGTAATCACCTATATCGTATTCACTCCTCAGCCGGTATAAAACAGTGTTCACCCACGTTCAAATTTTGAAAAAAAAAATCTTTTTGACCATGACCTAGATGCAAAGCTCACTAGGGATATCCTATTGAACTCTGTTATTGGCCAGGGAAATACGGACTTTAAAAATAATCTTTTCTTCTAGGGACTGTGTTTGGTTTGTTAATACCATTCATCTGCTTACTATATGACTTCAATTATTTGTAAAAGAAAAGATACTTTCACACAAACAGCAGCAAATCATTTTTTTAGTGGACATCAATATAAACATCAGTTCAACATCAGCATTCACCTAAGTAAAAGCCGCGTGTTTTCAGTTACTTTTCTCCCGAGTAGGATTTTACTGTTTTAATTCAAAACGTTTGTGACAATACTGAAATTACTATTTACAATTTTTTTTGTATCACCAACAATCCCTCATTCTATATAAGACAACATTGTTAGGGAACTAAAAAATATACTTCTACTCAGGATACTGAATGTTAGCAAGAACATTTATGACTTATTTTCCTTAAGTATCGGAATGTTAAAGAATATTTTTTTTGGAAACAATGGAATGCAAGAAAATATCATAACATTAGGATGAATAGAAAAATGACAAAAGGAATATTTTGATTCGGTCAAAAAGTAAAAAAAAAACCTACGGAAGAAGAGAAATATCACTTCCATCCAACTGATGTAAAATAAATGTTTTATAAATATGACTTCCACATTCTCTTACATCGATCCAGTTCATATACGCTATCATTATTTAACTTTCCTTATGTATTCAATATCTGATATTTCTCCATAAAATTTTATTTCATTTAATACTGGAGTAGAGGGTTTTGTGCACCGTTTCCCTGCAACTCGCTGCCAATTTCGCATGTTGACTTTAACCTGCCGGATTCTTTTCTTGATTACCAATCACAATGGAAAAGGGTGAGCAGGAAGGACGTGTCCCGCGACGCATTTGGTTAGGATATATTTGCCTCAGTAAAAAACGATCAATGGATCACTGAGTGAGCGTTAAAAAAGGCCTTTGAAATCGCATTTCGTAATCCAGCAGGAAATGTTTTCAGTGTCAAAGCCTCGCAAAATCTGAGGAAGCTTACTTACAGCTTTCAAAATAATCTCGACACAAGGAGAAATAAATATGTAAATTTTAATTAGATCGGGATCAAAGTTAGGACGAAAAATATATTTAACTTTTCTGTAAATATTTTCATACTTTGTAATGTGAACACTACAATAAAATTTTGAATAAATCTAGATAATATATTAGAGCTGAAATGTCTTTAACAAATAATAAAGTTCAAAAAAATAGAGCAAGAAATGCCTAGTTCTAGTGATCATGAAACTTCTCCGAACTATGTCAAAATTATGTGGAAAAGTGAAGAGTTTACACCCCAAGCTTTTTAGTTAAGGTAAATTTAAATTTTATTCGCACAAAATTTCTAGACAAAATCTTCTCCTAGGTGTACCTTCTCCCGTGTATATCGACATTTTGTTGTCACTTGTTACTCTGTTGCTCCACGTATTGTAACTGAGGAGAATTTAGTTGCTTGCAACGCTACCTGGGACTCAATTCGTGAACTTCACATGTGAAAGTACGCTATCAAACTAATCTATAAAAGAAAAAAAAATTGAATTTTGGAAGAGGCAAGCGTTAAGCCTTCTACAACCGGAAACAAACAAACATTGCTAATGGATGGATGAAACACTGAAGATGATCTACAACATACATTATTACCGAAATATTACCTAGATTAATTAAATATAAAATATTATGAGAATAGCATTGACTAATCATTGTAAAATAAATTGTCAACTTTTTCATATTACTGCTAGGTACTATGAGCACACATTGCGATTTATTATTGGCTAGCTTGTTTCTATGAGAAAATCCTTCGTTTTGTTTCTAGTATGTGGTTTGTTACACAATTGATTTGACTATTTAAAATGACTAATATATCTATTGTGGTTTCAAGAACTACTTTTTAGATGCTAAATTCATAACCTGATGCATGCGAAGTCGCGGAAATCTCAGCGTTAAAAAAAATGGAGAGATACTCGAGCACATTAATAGGAACAAAAATACATGAATATATACAAGGAGTTAAAATGACAAAAATGGCGTTTTCCATTTGCTGCTCTCAGTGTGCACGGGTGCATCCCGAGTGAAAAATCTTGCTCCCTTTGATAGAGTAGTTGCACAAGAGTGGGGGATACGGTTGTTCCACACTCGCCACGCACTGAGAGCACCCCGCTTGCTCTGATAGTTTTCTCAGTTGAAAGACTTCAGTGGGCATTGTTGAGGTTAGGTTCGTCTGTAGATAGCACATCTATGGTGGATGCTATGGGTTTATAACGAATATTGTCTTCGTCTGAAAGCTCCTCAGAGGAAGAATTGATCGTCGCAGTTAGGGGAACTGTGTAGGAGTCTCGCGAATACTAGCTATGTCGGTCGAGGACTGTATAGCTGCTGACGAACCGAAATTTACGGTACATTGTGTACCTGTATGATTTTTTCTTTCTGTTAATGTGCTCTATCAACCATCCATTTACGTGGACTTCTAGGACAACCTCTATAAGTACTGCAGTAAACATATATTTCTTCCGTGTGAAGATACGTGATAATTTTCAATCAGGTGACAATGACTACGAGGCGGGAATCGAAGCGAATATACACGATAGAAATACATGTATTATAGCATAGTGTGTCGACTGGTTCACTTATCTCCTGTATATGTCTCAGGTCTTCCGACGGGTTTAGGTCTGGGTGGAAATAGTACACAATTGTGTAAGGCAAATGAGTCCTGGGTTCGATTCCCGGCTCGTCGCCATATTTACCCGACTGCAAGTCATCACATATTGCAATATACGTATTCGAAATTTGCCTTAAATTTCGTTTCGCCTCGTCTTCGTTCTAAATCTCTGAATAAAATGTATTTATCGCAACGGAAATATTCTTCAGTTAAGGGACCTTGACAAACAAACAAAGCTAGTCACACCCGCTCTCTCTGTTGAGATATCGAGTCCCTGTTTGCAACGAACGACTCGTTAAGACTCTGCACGTCCTCACACTCATTCAGCTCCGCTCGGATGAACACGTTTTAAGGCAAGACAGGTGCAAAGGTTCACAAGAACATGCACACGCTTGCGACAGGGCGGCCGCACTGCATGACGGGATCTACGCTCCCTCGGCGGCGAGGACTATCAGCAGACCACAGCGCTCGTGTGTCAGTCAGCATCAGCAACGAGATCATTATTTATGAAAAGTTGCTGGGAGTTCTTCTGCGTACGTAAGACAATAAAGAGAACTTTTAGGAACTAGAAGTAGTTTCCAATCCATATTTCATTTACCACACGCTACAAAACAGAATGCGAGTTATTGTCAACCGAAAAAATATTTATTTTACCAAAGCGGCTTTCGACAACTTGTGTCGTCATCTTCAGTGGCATACGATCAAGAAACAGGAATATATGTATAGCTACAGGAAAAAACAATTTTAATGATAATAATGTTTATAATAATGCAAAAAATAGTTAAAAATAAAGATGAGTAGTGTGTTGTAGTTAATAATATCCAGAGAACTTTTAATACTAATTGGTTTCAGATATTTAAAAGTTATATAAATAGTTGAAAGATAAAACGATGGTTGGAAAAATAATTGATTGAAAAAATTACAATAACTAAACATTTCACAGTGAGAAACTTTTATTATTTTTTTTGTCCTGGAAGAGTGTGAGCGCGGAATGCGAGGATCTGGTCGCCCTTGTGTCTTAAGATTACCGTCATCAATTATAATAGAGTATTATAATTGATGGTAATCTGTTACAATTGTAATACCGTTCAAAAGTGGGTTTTTTTAGGGAAACGCTATTATTATACCGTGAGAAAATAACATTTAAAACAAATTAAAAATAAAATTAAAAAACGTTAAAACAATAATTGAACAAGAAATATTTCAATTATTGAATATTAACTTCTTTATTACATCTTATTTTTATGCACACATTTTTATTTTTATTTTTTGAGGGGAGTGGCTTTACGGCTCATGTCGACATCAAAGGTCATTGGAGCCCGAAAAACTTGTACAGGTATGGAAAATGCAGTTACGCACTAGGGAGAGCCAATATGACTCTCCCCGGACTCGTCGAATGATTCAACCCTACCCACTAAAAACCCTCCTGATCTACAACACACCAAAACATAACTCACAACATACATCAAATGGAGGGGTGGCTAAAATGAGGGGGGCACATAACATGAGGGGGGACAAAAAATGAGGGGTAGGACAAAAAACGAGAGGAATGAGGAGAATGAAGATACCATGCCCTCAATAGCGTCGGGATCGAAAAGAACAAGAGGTGACCAAGGGAGGTCAGGAAAGAGAAAGGAAGGAGCATGGCACAAGTAAGTGGAAGTAATAGCAGACTCAGCTCGGGGCCCCGTGTTCGCCAAACACATACTTACTAGATGTTAGTCCCCTGGGGCGAGGTAGGAAAATGAAAGATACCATGCCCTTAATAGCGTCGGGATCTAAAAGAACAAGAGGTGACCAAGGAAGGTCAGGAAAGAGAAAGGAAGGAGCATGGCACAAGTAAGTGGAAGTAATGCCAGACTCAGCTCGGGGCCCCGTGTTCGCCAAACACGTACTTAATTTTTGAAATGGTAGGTTATCTAAGCATCAAAGTCAGTAATGCACTTGCTCGCCAGTATGGTAATTAGCAGTATAACTCAAAATCGATGACGAGTGGTAAGCTCACTGTTGTGTGTTCGGAGATCGTGAGATGGTTCCCGTGACTGGAGACATTGTAAACCAGATGCCCAAAGTATTGCTGTTTCCGTTGATTTCTCGAAACTTACACGAAAGTGAATGATAAGAGTAAATAATTTAACATCACATTGCGAGCTACGCACGTTCATTCCTTTTCCAATCTTCCTCCTACTTGCCTGGCGATCCTCATACTGTGTGCGGTGGCGTTGCGTCTTCTATTTGCACGTACGGGAGACCGCGGGTTTGATTTCCCGTTGAGTCCAGACAATGTCGGATCGGTATCTCAAGCATTCCTCGAGGATACTTATCCAGATGCCAGGCGACCCGAGGGTTTAAATTGGGCGACCCGTGTGGCCGGAACGGAAACGCACTGTGTTTATTAGTTTATTGTATATTAGTCACAGTACATTACTTTGTTGTCCTCAAAGTGGTCATAGGCGGTTTGTACCAGCTCTCTCTCGACAATATATTATTTATAAACGTAGACTTCCGCGGCCGGAGTCAATATGAACTTGTTTATCCGGGACAAATCGCGTCTTAGTAGATACAACTACCATCGTTTCGGACATCATGCTGTGACCTTCTTCAGGTCAATGTCAGAGTCGTACAGACCGAAGTCGCTGTCGTACTCTGCCACTTCGTGAACGAATCGCCTCTGCAGTCTTCATTTAGCTTCCATACGCGTCATTTCTAGTTATTTCCAGTTTTGTCATGGGTGGCACGACGATTCAACGCTTTAGTTGGCTATGATACGTATTAGGATGGTGTTTATAACGTGATTCAAATGACAGAGTAACTTGTACCATACTGGATAAAATCCGTTTTCTTCCCAAGTAGAGAAAGCTCTAATTAAATTACTTTGGAAAACAACATTCTAGAAATGACTTTTCTTTACTAAGGAGGATTTTTTTTTCTATTGTAGTATTTGTAAATGGGTAAGTAGCGTGCTATTGAAGCTTATCTACATGGAGCGATAGGAGTTAGGAATTGAGTGGTAGGTCATTTTTAGTAGGTGGGCCGGTTAGCTGAGTTTACCAACAACTTGGTCCACGTGGAGGGGTTAGTAGTAGTAGTTAGTAATAGTAATTGGAGGGTTATTGATACTACGAGAAGGTGGACAGTGGCTGATCTATGGGGGCGGGGGGTTATGGGGCTGTAGCCCCCACCCCATTGGTCCTGACCTCTTAACAGATTGAAGTAGATAAATGTCAGTCTTTGTTACCAGATTAATAATTCTTGTTAGTTATAATAATTATTGTTATTAATAATATAATTGTTATTGTTACTAATAATACCAAATTGTTAATTATTTATTTGATGTATTTTATTTAAAGGTAATATTTATAAAATTTGTGTTCTAAAACCATAATTTTAAAACTAAAATTGCTCTCCGGTTAGCCCCCCTCCCCTTTGATTACGGTCTAGATCCACCAATTGAGGTGGAAAGAGGATGGAGGGTTCGCTTTTCGGTAGTCACAGCTATATGAACTGGGATATTAATGACTCAGCTGTATGAGCGACCAGAGTGCTCAGATGATTGAGGTGGATTGAATTAATTATGAAATGAATTCTTTTTACGAACACCTACCGTATCCAACACAAAAAGGTGATGGTTGTTTATTCTTAATTACCACTTATTCCTTTAATGATACATCAATCATACTTCCTAATGCAAAGGAGAGATGAAATTTTGTAAACTTCATTATGAACCAAAATAAAATTAATTTTTACCTTTGATGAATTTTTTAAAATTAATCGTATCAAAAACTTCTGAATACCAAATGCTAATTCATAATAAAATACCAAAGATGAGTAGACATACTACTTGCAGTCCTCACATACAAGTTAAGATATACGATTTCTTTACACACAAAGGACTAGGGTATATAAATTTACTTCATTAAGGAAATGGGAAATACCAAAATGGGTTGCGCACCAAAATTTAAAAGCCAAAGTAATCCACGAGAAAGAGGCACATTGAAAAAATATGCTAAATGAATCAATAAAATATCAGCGAAACATTAATTCAGAAGTAATTCGAGGATCATTCATTACTAAGAAAAATCTTTAAATTAAAATCTAAATATCGGTTAAATTAATATAATGCATAAATAAATATTTATTTATTTCTTGTCTTTTGGCGAGGTACGGGCCATGTGGCCCTCTCTCCCTCCTAACCATGACTTGGGTACGAGAATTGGGAAGTAGAGATGTTGGGTAGCCACGGTACTAATGGTACCGAACGGACATTTGTCTGAAGAAGGTAAGGTAAACCCCAGCTGAAAACCTCACCTAATTCGGAGGAGCAGGGTTTGAACTCACGCTCTACCGCTTAGCGGTTACGCGGAAACGAAGACTCGACCACTACACCACTGTTGTCGATATAAATGTTAAATAAATGATAACAAAAATGCAAACACAATAGAATAAGTACATTTAGAATAATCGGTGTCTTTAAGGAATTTTTACCAATCATTTTTTTACGATAAAGGTCTAACAATCAACTTTAAAACTAAAAAAAAATATTTCACCTATCCTACGTGATTAACTTTTAGGTATTGAACAGCAATTGACCAAGTTTCTCTCACACAGATGACGCATTTCGTGTTTAGAGACACACAACCTTTCGTGAAAGGAATTGAAGAACAAATTACTCGAATACTGTTGGCAACATAAGATCAGATCTACGTCGACTAGATAATATACACGGAGTGTTAAGACGTAATCATAAATGTATTGCACGGATCGTATGTTGAGATCGCGTCTCGTCAAACCTGAACAAAACGCTTCGGAACGTATTCGTTTGAATTTCTAACTTCACAACTGTGCTGAACAATGTTAACACCATGTATTGTAATTCAAGATGTCATGATTTCTTCATTGATCTAATAAATGATGAAGAATTTATAGTTTTAAGTAATTTTTTACTTACATTGTAATATAATTTCAGTTCAAGTATTACATATCCTTCATTGAAAGTGAAAAACTCTTAAAATAATAGCACTTATGCTTGAAAGCTATGAAATTAAGTAAATACTGCAATTATTTAAGACAAATATGAAGAAAATAAAGAAAAAAAACAAACTTTTCAAAAGAATTCTCCAACTACAAGAAAATGATCGAACAAAACAATAAAATTCCTTAAAACAATTTTGCTTCAGTTATTTACAAAATCATTTGCCCATAACAAATAATATCACCTTTTCACTATCGTATTCCATTTGACTACTTTCATAAAAGTAATTAAAAAAGGTTCAATGTTTTAAAAAAATTTGCTATCACCGTTCCTATTAGTCGTAAGATAATTTTTGTTTCTACAATATTTGCGTAAAATGTCAGAATTCAAGATGGTAAAATGAGAGATTCACACAACTAACAGCGCGGGATTCAGATTAAACTGGTGAATAAAGAATTTTTTGTAATTATTGCCCTAAAAAAACAAAACAGTGGTTTTCTGAGTATTTTTACAAAATGTAATTAACGGATTAAAACCTACAATAGTTGTTTTGTAGAGCTCCTCTACGATCCCTCAAAAGACGATAGAACTACATCCTAACATCTTAAATTTTTTCGGACTTTTCCAACCATTGTCTGATCTATTACTAACACGTTATACTTCCCAATATAAGAATAAAAGACGTATTCAACTGTTTCTGGCGAAATACCTATATTACATCGATTCCGTAATCGACAGAAAGAGTTTCATACCATGTCTATAAATCAATAATGCAGTTGCAATATACTCCCCTAAATTTCAATCAAAACTATTAATACTTAATAAATTTCAAGCTTCAATGAAGTTTCAATTATCTGAAAACTTATGATTAGGTCCAAAAAACAATTTAAAATATTCCAGTTATCTCGCAATAAAAATAACTAAAACCAAGAATAGCAAAATATGTACAACATACTTGGTGTACATTATATCATTCATTCTTATTAATTAATTAATTAATTCATTCATTCATTATATTTGCATTCATTCTTATTTCCTTTCGTCGAAATTTCGCAACTTATTGTAAAACGACTACTTTTATTTGTAAGATTGGGGTAGCTTACAACGCCTATAATTTGGATTTAAATACATATAAAAATCATTTATTTTCGTGATGGGTAGATTCTATTAGAACAGTAATCTCTTTTTTTTTCATAAGTTCCTGCTGCAACAGACTACTTTCTGGACTTCATGAATATCAACAGTCATATTTAGTAGAAGGAACGTGTTCCATTTCTTGGTTCTACATTTTAAGTATAGCATTTATCGATGACTCCAGAAAACACATTTGTCATTGAATTGAAATTACTGTCCTTGTCCGTGTCTCCATGCAACTAGTAGAGCAATCGACGGGCGTCGTAACCATCTTTCAAACGTAAGTACTGCAATCAAGGCAAACTCGGGGACCATTCTATCTGTTACTACACTTTCAATGTCATAGAAACTCATATACGTTTCTCGTATATAACGTTCTCCATCTTATTCCATTCCCAATAAAAATTATATGCTTGAACGTCTATTTTTAAGGGGAACCTTCATGTGGGAGAAATGGTTGAAATAACCTCGTACGGTTCGGAATTGAAATGGGATTCGAACTAGAGAGCCAGATTCGATATTTGGTCCTAACTTATTTGTTCTAAAACAGAACCATTATGGTTTAGTAAATCATGTAAATATAATACTTGTGATGTTAATCTTATGACATGAAGCAAGCAAGGATCCATCTTAGGATTGAACTCACGTCCTGAAAAGAAGAAGAGAGAACCAGTATATATCGTTCAAGATAAATGAACAGAGGCAGTGTACCTGTAACAACCCTGCAAATTACAATTTATTAATTGAATAATAATTTTTTTGTAATAATGATACATTTGTATATACAAGTACACACAAAAACGTAATTTAATTTGTTTTCATATTCTAATAAGTGTAATTTAGTCTCGAAAGACCATAGAGAAATCGTATTTTGAATTACTTGTTTTCAAGGAACACTTAATTGTAGAGAAGATAAAGTAATTCTAGCCCCGGATTCGGAATCAGCGCGTCAAAATACACAAGATTACATAGGTTTCGTCTTTGGAACAGATTAATTTCTCATTTTTGTATTATTGTGTAACTGATCATCTGGCATCGTTGGACACTTTCCATTTTGAGCCAAATTTTTTTTTCAAAATATATTTTTCACAAATATAAGTTAGTCTATCGGTAACTCAGAATATCAACGTATCTCTTTAAACACCTTCCTCCATTTCTTTTGTTCATTTTCTCAGAATCGAAATAAAAGTATTTGTACTGGCATTAAAAATCATCTTTAAAATATTTTTAGATAAAAATATTGCCAAGAGAACCCATTACCTAGAGTGACACGAAGAATGATGAACACATGCCATTAACTTATACCGTAATATTCAATTTACAAGTGAGATTTTTTATAGTGTATTACACACAACAAATATAATGGCATTGAAATAAAATTTTATTAAAACCATATTATTCATTTAAATGTAAAGATTATAGAAACATTTTTCCGGACCGGAATAAGTATAACTTCATTGACACTTTTAAATATAAATCCAGAATGTTGAGGACGAATCGGAGAACCCTTCCCAGTAAAATATTCCGCTGAGAGATGATACTGGAATTATATTCAACTGCATATTTCATACATGTACATCAATATAATAATAATAAAAATAATAGACATTCCAATAATAGGCAAAAAGGTATGGTTCCTAGGGTTCCCACTATTACTGGTATAACTCTGGTTTTCATATTCCACATTCTTTGGATTTCGTAGATCTTTATATTTGCTCAGTTTTTCTACTTTTTTCAGTGTAATTTTGGCATCACCAGGAATGGATATATCGATAAGCAGGAAATTTCTCCGCATTTTATCGTGAACTACGATACTAGGACGATTTGCGCGTATCTCGCGATCTGTTATAATGAATGTAGTCCACATAATTGTCATAGTTTTGGTGTCTATTACGTCTTCAGTTTCATGCTTAAAATACTTATCAGGGACTGAAATGTCAAAATGTTTGCAAATTCCCAAATTTGCAAATTATTACTCTTGCCAAATCTTTATTATTGATTCTTCTTTGTCAATTCTCAGCTCTAAGCTGCGTAACAAGGGGTACGGGACACATGCCAAGCACTTCTTCTTTGATTGGAATATATTTTTAAGAATTTCCAGACAGTTCGACGTGTTTCCAGAATTACAGCTTTTTCCATATGTAGAATATGTGTCGAGGGACGTTCAATTTTTTTAGTCGTTTTAACAGGTGTGTGGGGATAATGCCAGTTGCCAGGATAATGATCGGTATTATATCATCTCTGTCCGTCCTCCACATCCTTTCAATTTCTTCCTCCAATTTGGAATATTTGTTAACTTTCTCTACAGCCTCTGTCAGCATGTCATTGGCTACATCTATGAGGAAAGAAACTTATAATAATAATAATAATAATAATAATAGTAATAATAATTTATCTTCTTCTTATTATTTATCTTCTGTAACTATTTTCACAACTTGTAATTGGATTCAGGTGAGGTGCGGGGTACACCAAGCATCCTCACCTCTAGCAATGTCACAATTTAAAAATCTCCTGACCATTCAAGGTGTTAAGGATGACTGCTTTTTGTTAACTTATTATTACGAAAAAAGAACTTTACTGTGAAAAAAGTAGTTGCAAACTGCGTATGACCACTCGAGGGCAATAAGCTAAGTTACTCTCCGGAAACAAGCAAGGGTCCATTCCATCAATTCCCATCAAGGGTCCATGGGCAGTGGCGGATTTAATACTTACAAAAGAAATTATCTAATAAATACCTACTGTTATCCATTTATTATTCAAAACTAATTGTAGTTATTAGTCCCGTAAAAATTCAAGATTAATAAAACAAAGGCATTAATGATATTCCCACCCAAGGAGAATCCGCCTCTACCCGAAGGAAAACCGAAGTAAAACTCGGACCGGGATGAACTAATTACCAATGCACATAAGTAGGTATAGCCTATATGTTTAGAAATGATTCATTTATGTGGAAGTTGTGAATTAAGACGTTTCTTTAATACGAAGTCCTCGTCCAAATGAGTATTCCATTGTAATATTGCTGATAGATTACTCCACCCGTGATAAGCGTCCATCCTCCGTGAGAACACCACAGCGTCGCCCGTGACGGGGCAGCGTGCAAGTGACAGTGTGAGACAGACGGAGGCGACGAGGGCGGTGGCCAACAGCGAGGCCAACAGGCGGAGAGGCGGATGGCGTTCCGCGGGTGGAGCCACTGCACCGCGCCGCCACCGTCGTGCAATTACTGTCCGCGGCAATCGTCCCAAGGTGACCGGCTTCGTTACGCGCACGGCGGCAGCGGCGGCGGCGGCTGAGGCAGGACGCGACCCGATGGAGGCACGTCGACGAGGGGTGGGTGCGTGAGTGAGGGAGTGACGAGTTTGTTGCTTTGCAATACGTGCTATAAGAAGCGCAACGTAACTCCCGCACTCACCCGGCTGCTATTAGCCAGTCTGTGAACTATGGCTGGGTCTGCTAACGGGTTGCGATGGTCGCACTTTCCACAAAAACGACTTCACCGTCCTTTCGACGTACAGTGCCCTTCGTCGTACTTCGGGGAAATTCGGAAGGTGTGCGCCAGATTTGTAAACCCTCCGCTCTGAATGACCAATGTTTTCAGAATAGCGTTTATTTTCCTCATCTTTCACGCCAGCGCCCTCACTTTCGGCTCGGCAACCAGAGCGGGAGTTATGTTGCACCGGGTATACCAGTGACGTCTCGTGGCTAGTAGACATGGGGATACGATCGTGACGTTACGGATTAACGAAATATTCCAACACAACTGAAGTTTAAAAACAATGAATTTCTAGATATTATTCTTTATTTTGTGGGGCTTGAGGGCTCGTCAACATCGAGGTCATTAGAGCCCATGCAAGTAGGAAAAAATGCAGTTTCACACCATAGAGAAGAGCCGTAATGACTCTTCCCCGTGTGTGGGACTCGCCGAATATCTCGATCATACCCACTAAAAAACCCTCCTGAAATCACCAAATATCTAAATACAAAGATGAAAGAAAAGAAAACAGTTGCCCAATACATTATATCACAAAAAAAGGAAAACAATTTCTAAATATTTAATATTTAGATATTATACACTCAGAAAATTTAATACTGTAGTAATTAATTTAACTCTTTGTACTAACATAATTTTTACTTATTCCATCTTTTTATTGATTTTAATGCAATATTTGTATCTAATTCTTGTATAGTACTTTCAACGAAAATAAATGTGAAATACATATAATAATATAATATACTTTCATGTAGATACATTCAAGGACTTCTACGTAAATTTTACGTACAGTTAGTAATTACTATATATTCATAAGTGTTAGTATTCTAGAGTTAATATACACTTCAGGTGTCTTGTATTATTTGGTATTCCACGCAATTTGATAAATTTCGGCCAGGTGAAAGTGGCGACGAGGAGAGAACCCGGGACCCCTGCTCCTATAGCAGGTATGTTTTCCACTACATCACCCGTTCCCCAACCGGGTCTAACCCCGGAATAGGGCCATAACATTGAATACCAGTGCCGTATCATTCCAATCATTCCACTCCTTAATTTTGAGAATAAGTCCTCCATTTGTTTATTGTAAGGGTTTTTCATACTGTTATAATATTTGTGTCCATTCTCCATGCGATCTCTCCACCTATATACTCGGTGAGCCATATACTCAGACCACGTAATTAACAAATGAATGTAAACGAGTAAAGTCTAGTTAAAGATGTATTGTTGGGTCTCAAAGATGACATCCCAATTGAGAACAAGTTGGATAATTCGGTCGTAATGTACATTCCCTGTCCTAAAACCGGTTTCCTCCCATCAATGCTTCCAACGCTGTTATTCCGTAAGGGTGTAATGTAAATGGTGAGTTTCCTTAACCTTTCCACTAGCACGCGAACAGAAGTTCTATTCAACAATGTTGAAAGAAGTACATATGTGCTTCTTTGGATTAAAGAAAATAACTACAGTTGCAGAATTGGATGTATAATTTACTGAAAACATTGCATGTGCAGAAATGTTCGCGAAGTCCATACCACTACATGCTTTATAAGATACTATACCATGACTTCCAGAATTTTGGGGCCAGAAACCGTGGAAATTCAGACTATTACAACGTCGCATCCCCAAAATGTTGCAGGATGTACGTTTCGCCCAGATTTTGTCAATAATATGAGTTAGTATTAGTATCTGATCGATTATCTCTCCACCTAGCCCTTTAGCATACGTAATTATTGTTGTTGAGTTTTTAGATATATTAGGCAAATAAACTATGTTGCGTAATGAGAGTACATGCAGTGACACAAAACAAATCCAACAATGTTTCTTAAAATTCAACTCAGCTCAACATTTCCACCAAAGTAATCTATTATTCGGGATGAACTTTTTCAACGACCCGAAAAGTTCCGGTAATTTAAAATTTAGTTCACTGAACCGGATACCAATTCTTTTGAGGAATAATAAGTGATTCACACTTCATAATTTTGGAGATGCATTCTCTACATCTCCTTCCTAAGAATATCTAAGTCCCATAAATTCTTGTGGTAATACTTCAACTGATGACAAGCTAGAATATAACAAAGCACTTATAAAATGGATGTATATCATATCCCTCATAATTAAAAGAATATTATCCTTCTCTCAGTTTATCTAGAACAATCATCCTGTATACCGTTCATTTGTCTTGATGAATTCAAACAAGAAATAAAGCATTAAAGAGGTGGTAAGTAGATATTTGAACATACCGTACTCTTTGTAACAGATAAACAACACCCCAAGGATTTTGTATTTTACAACAATTAATTTTTCCAACGTTGTGTAATTTATACCACAAAATATTTATTATTCGTCCATCATGAAGTAGTACGTATTTAATTATTTATTTCGATTATATAATCCACGTTAATTGTAGTAGAAAACCAAATAATGTAGGTCTTGTTTACTGAAATCTTTGGGCTTTATTTATTAAGCTTTCTCCATGACGTTTAATTTCCTTCTGCCTGGATTTAAAAAAAATTGTAATTACGTACTTATTAGCAAACAAGACTGGAAACTTAGTCAATTTTTGTAGGCTTTCTTAGCGGTATTTAATTTTTGACATTAACAGAAGTGAAAATTTAATATCACAAATATGGAAATATGAATTTAGGAGAAATGTGGAAACTAACATATGAATTTAGAATATTATATAAGAACCCGGGCAACGCCGGGCAAAATGTGCTAAGAATCCAGACCAGTTGAAAGGTGTAAGGTAAACCTATGTAAGGTAAAGTATATCATTTCACAGTACCAATTTTTCTTTTAATATTGATGTAATTTTTTGTATGTTTGTTCAACAATGAAAATAAATATTTTTTATTTTTTTATTATGTATTAAATATCTTTATGTTAGTATTTTATTATAAATTAATTATTTTTTATTTGTATGTTAGTTTCTGAATTGTTTTATAGTTCTGAATGTGCAGTGATAGCAATAAATTTCGAAATATTAATATTTATTAAACTCTTTTGTGCCTTAGAATAATATTACTGTTTCGTGTTAGTCTCATTTGTAATATTTTTTTCTACATTTCAGAAATAAAAATGTATAAATATAACGATGTGAAATGATGATTTTTGTCAAGCAGTGCCTAGCGGTGAGTCATTAGCTGCTTATAAACCAAGTTGCGAAGGAGGTAGAACGCTCGTTCGGGTGTCATGGTTATGTTAATTTTTCAGGGCGCTGTAGACGTTGGACACACTATAACAGGAATCTAAAGACATGCAATAGACTTGCCTTACTTTCAACTGCATATTCACCACGTTTAGTGCTTTCAACATGGTATGCACGTCCCGACACCATTAGGGCTAGGGTATCTTTCATTTTCCTCTTCCCCCCAGGGGACTTACATCTAGTAAGTACGTGTTTGGCGAACACGGGGCCCCGAGCTGAGTCTGACATTACTTCCACTTGTGCTACGCTCCTTCCTTTCTCTTTCCTGACCTTCCTTGGTCACCTCTTGTTCTTTTCGATCCCGACACTATTAGGGCTATGGTATCTTTTATTTTCCTAATTTTTTGTCCCACCCTCATTTTTTCTTGACCCCCCATTTTTTGTCCCTTCTTTTGTCCCCCCTCATTTTTTATCCTCAATGTTTTTGATGTTTGATTTGAGATATGTTTTGATATATTGTAATTCAGGAGAGTTTTTAGTGGGTATGGTCGAGTCATTCGGCGAGTCCCACACGCGGGGAGAGTAATGTTGGCTCTCCTTAGTGCGTAACTGCATTTTCCCTACCTGTACAGAATTTTAGGGCTCTAATGGGTTCGATGTCGACGAGCCGTAAAGCCCCCCCCCAAAAAAAAAAATAGAATACAGTCTTACTTCTGATTCACCGCGCTATGACGACTACTTCCAACTACGTGCAAAACCTAGCTCAGTATTAGCGCAGTATTTCCCACAAATCAGGGGATAAAACTTTGCGGTTTTGCGATGTTATAGACATACATAATATATAATTCATATATTATATATAAATTATCTTAACGTGCATGATTTGCATGGTGTAACAGACAGCATATTTGTTTTAGTGAAACTTAAGACCGTTTCCTTACATAATCATAGGTCTGTGGTAAAAATTCAGAACGAGTTATTAAAACAGTGAATTTTATACTTTCAATCTTCAGAAAAATTTGAAACATAGATACAATATTCCGATAATAATAATAATCTAATATAACGTGTTTTTTTTCATTAAATAAACCTGGTTGATCCCTACTGCGCGGTTTTGTATGTCTTTCAAACACGTGAAAAATTTCATTTATGTTTAAAACAGTACGGGTGGTAAATTATTCATTATACTTCACTATTACGTAAATAAATACAAAAATGAGTCAGTTCAGTATTATTTGGTAGTTGTGTTAAGAACTGTGAACTAAACGTATTTTGCTGGAATGATGACTCGCAAAACTATTCAGAACGTCGAGTGGGGTACAATCAGATTTCTATCGTTTAAAATATTATTAAATATATTTCATTTATCACATCTGGTGCATTTCCACCAGAAGCTAATAATATTATCTAATACTATAAATATATCTACGTCAATCTCCACTAGAGAGCTCTATTCTCGCCGAGACATTTCATAATGATAAATTTTACATAATTACTTATTCATTACATGGAAAATTGCCACATAAATTCCGAATGCCAATTTTCTAATTTTAATGTAACATTGAATCAATTCCTTAATTTGTATCAAATTCTTTAATTTGCACACGAACAATTCAATAATAATGTACTTGCGCGGGAGTGTATTCCCTCGAATTAGTGAGGAAGGCCCCGTAGCCACTTTCTCAATCGTGTCTCTCTCTCTCTCTTCGGACTTCGTCGAGTCAACATCGAGCCATAACTGAGTCCGTCATGAACATTTTATGAAGAGTGTTGTGCGTGAAGTAAAACTATTCTAGCAACCAACCATGTGATTAGACCATTTGGAACTCTCGTGAATATGGTTTTATTGTGATTATGGAAACGGTGTGATCATATAAACTTGAAATACTGTTGATGGATCCACACAGCGTCGCTGCCTTCTGCATCTTCCAACTGCCTGGGACGGTGTTCGCCAACTGAGCATCGGCAAATGCTACAAGAACGTGACTATGAGCTCACATATATTTCACTGGCCAGTGAAAATATAACGAACAGAATGATCTTTCATGATCAATTTGACTGCCTTATTTGACTAATTCAATAATATTTAGCTGAACCTTGTTGTATATAATCTTTCCTCTTTTTTCCTTAAATTAATGTCATTTGTTTAGCTGTAAGTTTTAGTATTAGATATTTTACGTGTATGTCCATTGATTTCTTGTGTGTTCCACTCCCATAGCTTCAAGAATGTTTTTGGGCTTTGTTACCGTTTATGCTCCAACGTCATGGAGTTAATGATGAATTTAATGCGTACGTACAAATATTAGCTACAACGTACCAGTTTGATTTGAGTTTAATTGTATTTTTATTTTTAGAATGTAACAGAAAGAATCGAAATGCAAATCATAACTCTCTTAAAATGTCCGACCACTTTTAATAGAAGTCTTATCAATACTCGTTAAATCGGAAAACAACCGTTAACGGCTAATGAGTCGTCATATCCAATAACATTCTGATGACAATCTCACGCTCAACGTACACCAACGGCGCTCTCACATTAAAAAAATTGCAGTTATCGATTTTGCAGGCACATGCTGCTCGGCTTAGCGATAAAAAACTGCATGTTGGAATATTCTGATTACAGTGTATCTTTAGGTTTTACGCGATGGATCTCCATCCCGATTCAGTACCATGTGCTTTTTGCAGTGTCGATTTTATATCCACAATCTGTAATGTGAATGAGCCACTTAGGGTGGAGTTTTAGAGCTGAAAATGAAAACGTTTATACTAAGTGGTGCCAATTATAACGTGAAGTCAGCAGAGTTTTGGAATTAATTTCCTGTTTGTTATTGAGCTCCTAACCGAATAACAGAAAAAGTGTGACATTAGTGAAAACAGTTTTAGGCCCAGTGTAACCAAGTTCATTTAACACCTTAAATGAGATATTCTGTTCAGTTAATCATGATTATTGAAATGCGCGATCCACCATCTACTTTAGTCGCTATTTACGAGGAAATCGCGATTTACGGTTATACGCTCGAACACCCTCCGATTGCCAGCGGTAATCACGATTTTCTTCATGAAATTTGTCCGCCATTTTACTGATTTGCTCATGACTCGATTTGTAGGTTATGTACAGAGGCTTGAGGGAGGCTCGCTGCTGCCTCTGGTACCCTTAGGAGGAGCAGGTGAGCAACAAGAGCACCAGATTTTCCTCCCGTCGTTTCTCTTCGAATTACCCACAATGCACTGCGAAGCTGCTACCAACTGAGAATTCTTCAGAAACCACGATTAACATAATGGAACTTTGCACGGTGAAACGCGTACAATGTAATCGTGATTAAACTTACCTAACCAAGATAAAAAAACCAAGAAAAACGTTATTCGACATTCAGTTATTATTCTACATTCTAAGACCACCCCCTGTCCTTAGATGACCTATTGACGGGGATGACAAGGGTGATGAGTGAATGAAGTGAATAATGACGAATGTTGTAATTTAACGAAGGCAGGGGAACCGAAAGTGTCCCGAGATAACCTGCCGCGAACCCGCTTCATCCACCTCTGCACATTTTACCTAGAGCAACCGATATTTTAACCAGCGTCACCACTGGTAGAAGGACAGTGCGCATATGCACTACACGGGTCGCATGGGTACATGAGAAGAGGACAACTTCATAGATGGGAGGCAGGAATGATTTCGAGGTGATAGTACTGGCGAAGACGATTATATTGACTTACAGGAACGTTGACGGCAAATCAAAGCGTGAAAATATACAGGAAAATGGTAGACAAAAAGAATCTCGTAAAAACGCATTATGAAAACAAGGCGGATATGAGATTATTTTGTTTAAAGAAATATTGTGCAAATATATTTCTATAATTATATTTATATAATATGGAATATTACTTGTGAAACAAAATAAAAAAATTTAAAAAAAACAAGGTCACACACATTGTCTTTGCCAGGAAGTCATTGGTACTGTTTAACTTCCGAATGCGTACTCGTGTAGGATATAGTCAGGTAATAACGGATAGATGGTGGACATTGACTCGAACCTGGGATAGCTTTTCTGTGGCCATATGGGGACTATTATTGGAATTTGTGGAATTAAAGGCATTGTGTCTGTTCATTAAATTTTAATTTCTTTACACTCGCGACAAATAACACAAATAGTGTAGGGTCACCTCAGCATTCCATTTTTCTCTTAATTTCCACTATGAACTACAGTTTCGTCCTTCTAAATATCATTACATATTCTTAAATAATAATCTACATGGTATAAAATATGAGATGAAAGTGACATACTGTTCAGAATATTCTTAGAATCTTCATTGTACATTAAAAACATGTTTCCTGGAAAGCTATTAAGGGAAATGATAGAAACGTTTTTAGGAAACCATACGTAAATATTTGATTTTGTCTTCCTTACAAATGAAATTCATACGATACAAGCGAGAACGTTTTATTCTTGGACATATGTGATATGTTTGATTATTTTGGTTAGTCGCTCAAAATTTCATTTATGTCCCGGATATTCCGGGATACTTGTGAAAAACGTCTTCCCAATGTCTATTATCTAACAAAAATCTAATTGTTCAGGTACACTGATCAAAACAGGTAAGACGGAAAAATATGGTTCCACAAAAAAACATTCCTGTAAAATACAGAACAAGTTCTAGTAGCAAACAAGTTAAACTAAAAAGGTTTATTTCCCGAGTAAAAATTGATCTAGACAATATCCAAATTTTTGTTTCAGAATAACTGAACACGTAGAACACATACTTAATACTTATCTTACCAATAATTGCAACCAACAATCCCTTTTAGAGAACGTAGGATAACTTATATTATGAAATACTATATTTTATGAACAAATATATAAGTTGGTGGACAGAACGGTAATTATGGAATGCACCTTCCAAACTTTGAGATATTTATAGGATGTGGCATGGAATTCGTGGTAATTTAATTTGCGTCTTATCCACTCATTTTATGCATAAGAGGACCAAAGTATTAGACCTGAGGATTCAATTTATTATAAGAGATGAAACTTAATGGGATTATCTTTAATTATTTTAGGGGAAATTAATGGATGTTAAATCAAATTCGTACCCCGAAAAATGTTTAAAAATCTGATCAGTTTGTGTTTGGTATCATAGCTAAAATAATTTTAATATTTAAAATTTTAAATTATTGTAAATTAAAAAGAAGGATGATAAAATAATTATCTTTCTTCCAATTGGCAAAAGTATCTCTTCTCATTATTTATGAAAATTTTATCTTCTCTCTTGACATCGAGTTCATAAAATTGATCAAACTGCACTATGTTTTAAATTAAAGAATTCTAGACCCAATTTGTGAAGAAGTATAGTTGTCTTGAAATACTAGTTTGTTGAATTTTTCTGATGTATTGCGTCTATTAGGGGAAAGTAAATTTGGATAACATCTGCTCTAATACCATAAGCTATCCGGACTCGACGAGAGAGGAACCTTTCATTTTTTGGTGGGTCTCTATCTCGTCCCCCCCCTTTACTTTTACCATTGTTCCCACTTCCATCTCCGTTGTCGCCACGCGTGAGTTGACAAGTCGTGATCTCATGACTAATTTGAGAATAATGAGACGGGGTGCGGGGGCGGTTTTTTATACCCTAGTCTCCCTCCATTCCTTCGCCGTTTCCTCCAGTCACCCGTTCCAGGCAACCGCTTCGCGATGACTGGAGACTTTTCACTAGAAGCTATTCACTATTGTGAGTGAAAGATTTAGATGGACCATCAGGGGGTGGAGATAAAGAAAGAAGGGGTGGGGTAGGGGGAGAGCCCGCTCACCGACCGGCACTTCCTGCGACCTTCAAATGTTGACGATCTCTGCATCTTTCTTTCTCATCAAGTAGTCAAACCATTAACTTTTTTATATTATTACTCTTCGCTAATCATTGTTAGAGCACGTGATTTGTAGCTGAGTTTTCCACATTTAATAAGGCTATTACACTTATAATTGTAGAACAAAACACATGAGAGTGACATGGCTGTTGTGTTAGTTCTTCAATCGTACGGCTTCACTGAGTTGTATGTGAACTGTATGGGGCATGATGGGATTGAGAGATACATGAGGCAGACAGAGCAGATTTCTTAAGATTCAATAAGCTAAATTAACAGGAAAGGAAGTTTTTAATGAAGAGTAGAGAAAGATTTGACATTTTTATCAATATGTAATAAAGATAGGAACTTGAAGAATTATCTTTTCTGAATAACAGATTTACAAAGCAAACTAATAGGAGGTGAGGTTCAAACAATGAGAGTGGATTGGGCTGAAGATGAGACAGGATACTTTTACTGACTTGTAGACAAGCATACCTCTTTTATGAGAAATAAATTTAAAAAATGAATGTTCAAGACAGGAAGATGGTAAGGAAAATGTACCACCCTTGAATACATGTATTAGGTAAACATATTACATACATTGGAATGCAGGTCATAATTCAGTAACCTATGTCAGCATAGGGTCAAATTCTACTATATGAGAATAAACAGGCTAGATATGAACAAAACCTTTAACATTTTATATAAAACTATGATACCCACAAGACAGCATTAATTGCTATAAGCTCACATAATTACTTCATCTCCGACAATCTTGATGTATACATGACTTTCATAAAACGCATAAGAAATTGAAATAGAACAGAACAAGGTCAGAAATTAATTACAATCATACATAGAAGTTCAAAAACTCGACTATCTTGTCGTGAATACACACAATGGGGAAAATTTTATATTCACTAATCGAGTTTCTTTTGTACAGGAAAATGTGTTCTTGATAAACATGCACAAAAACAGCATTTTCTCCCACTTTATAACTGAGGGTCCTCAAATTTAGTACCAACAGAGACCATTATATCATCATAAGATGATTCTTGTGAAAGTTCCAACACACAATTCTTCTTCAACACCAACAAGGTATAGAACTTCTGTGCCACCTGCTTTCGATTGTTGCAATGTATCATGTCCTTAAAATACAATTTATCAGTTCTTTTTAATTTGCCTTTCACAATGTCATACATATGAGCAACTCTTTTGTTTAGAACACGTTCTTCAAACTGCTCATAGGTCTCATCATTTTGTTGTTCTTCAGGTGGTCCTACTGACGCTGGAAGTTCATAATCTCCATTCCATGGAGTAGCAACACGTCTTTCTGAAATGGCTCCAGGTGTTTGAACAGGTGGGTTCTGATCATCATACCCCATATTTGCAAGAAGACAATTATTCAAATCATATCCCATGTTTTCCATAGGGGGCAGATTCTCCATAGCGGGTTGATTGCTATCCAAAGCAGTTGACGCCATTGCTACTGAAGGTGGAGCTACAGATCCGGGAGCAGCAGACAAGGCCACAGGATCAATTGGAGGTACTGCTTGATCCAGATCAGGTAATGCCTGTGTTGTATCTATTGGAGTAACAGGGGGAACTAGATTCTGTTCATACTGTTCCAACAAAGAGTATACCAGCTCTGGTGGTATCTGAGGTATATCTCCTTCAACCTGTATAGGAAGTGGGGTGGGAGGAGCTGGAGTAGCAGGTGGTGGGAGAATGGTTAATGGAGTAGGTGGTGCCATGGATTCTAGGGCTTCAGGTGGAATGTCTGGCAATTCAGGGATCTCAGGTAGCAGTATCTGAGGAGTACCTGGAGCTGACATTGGTGTTGGCACCATGAGATGAGGATATTCTGGTGGTTCTTGAATAAGAGGTGTCTGTACTTCCACAGTTGGATCTGGTACCTTTTTATTAGGCTGCAAATCTTCAGCTTCTTGTAATTTTCTTTTCCTACTCACTCTCTTTGTACTTGCAATTGGATCTACACCTTGTTCTGTTTCAGCTTCTTTCAATTGTTCCAAAGCCAAATCATCTCCTTCATCACCAACCATTCCAAAATCGTAAATCTCAGCTGCTGAACTTGTCAAATGACGTTGGTAATTCTTAGACAAAACGCGAGCAGGTATTGGTCGCCCTGGCAAAGCAAATATTTTTTCAACACTTCCAGTTTCTTTCCAATGCATTAAACGTTTTGTGGGTGGAGCAAGATCCAATGTTGTGACAATATCACTCGTATCTAAAAACTGAGCCTTCATTTCTTCTCCAAATATATTTTTTTCTTCGTCAACAATCAGCTTTCTCTTACGTTTGGTTTTAGTAAAACCTCTATGAGCAAATGCAGCCACAGAGGCCAAAGCAAAACTGTCATCTTCATTTTGAAGGAGAGATGTCTGCTCATGAATTGGGGGTTCTTCCATGGGTTCTGCAAAAGGCTGTTCAACTGGAGGAGGAATTGTTGGTACCGGCTCCGGAGGAGGCTCCTCAGAAACAATTCCCTGAACAGGTGTGGCGGGTCTCGAATCTTGATCAGAATCACTTCGATCTCCCACTGAAGGAGGGCCACCAAAATGATCCATGTCGCCATCACTGTCATAAGTAGCAGGCTCCTCAGGAGGTTTTTCAGGCTCAGGATGAACAGCTACAGCACTAGTATCAACTGGAGGAACCTCTCCTGGCGCTGGAGCATCATCGAAGAGTCCACCCTCAAACAATCCTCCAGCAATGATATCCTGTCCCAGATTACCGCCAAATCCATCAATTTCGAAGGCAGATCGAGAACATTGTCCACCAGATGTTGAAGGTTGCGGTTCCTTGTCTTTCTCCAAAGATATGTGATCAACTGGTGGCCCATCACTAAATAAGAGATTAGCCAGATCCAGTGATGGGCCAAGGGTAGAGATATTTCTCATCAATTCTGAAGGCTCTGTATCAAAGCCCATATAACCAAATCCCTCATCATTAGTAACAAGAGTTAGATTCCCATAATCTTCTCTCATGGTAATCTCTTCTGCTCTTGATTGATTTAAACTGAACTGAGCTTCAATATCAACATCGTTCAGCTCAGGCATTGCAGTATCAAAGTCATGAAACACTTCAGAGAGTGTAATAGCGTTAACAGCAGCATCCTCCTGTTCTTCTGGCAAATCAACCATACCTGACCGAAATGCCATTTTAATTTTCACAAACGCTTCATTACAATCAGCTATCAAATACTTAACTTTCTTGGAGTAAATTCTAACAAATTTTCTCCAAGAAGAAAATGTCCCGACGTTCGAGAGTCATTTTTACCTTAGGTTGAAGAATCCTATCAACAGACTTTTCAATATTAGTTTCGAATACATGAGCTTTGGTTAGCTTTTTGTCCCAATGAGCTGCTAACCAAATGAGGGCCAAAGGCCCCTTCTTGCACAACACGAAGTGTGCGTGAAACATAGTTTTTTTAAACTCAAATACAACAATAACTAGTATTTCGCGCCCATTTGCCACACAAACAATTCAATCACAGATCCTTGATTTTACGAGAAAAAGTTTCAGATGCCTACACTGTCAATGATTTACGAGATATGAACTGGTCACAAACCCTTATTGGTATAATACTAAGGGACGGGAACTTCTTGTAACACGCCAGAAAACGTCCCTCAACAACACTGCAGCTTGTATCATCCCCTCGTAAACCCGTGGTAAAGAAAGAATACATTGCTAGGGTAATAAAATCAAGATATTTTGTTTTGGCACTATGCTATGAAATATGGTCTAAAATAGTGATGAACAATAAACAAACCTGTAAATTAACATTAAAATAAATCTTTGCTTTTATATTTAAATTTAAAAAAATAGAAAATAAACTTTATTTTCAAAAATGATTTTTAATTCACCTCATAATATATTAAAGTAAAGACAACAGAGGCACAAATTCTTATACACGAGTAGAAATTTTCAAAATATACTATTATGCGTTCTATAACAAGCAGCGAGTCTATTAAAATTGAATAAAATATACTATTATTCATAATAATAGTTCATGTTACGCTTTCCATGTCATTAGTGACTTTGCAGTACGTTTTATTGGAAAGACGCATCACGCAAAAATGGTAAAACAGGTTAAAACGAAACCCACACAGCCGTACTCCGTAGGTTGATAATATTATCCAAGCTAGGTTTCGTTTCGTTATTTCAGAATTTGGAGAGTTGAAATTACCAAAAAAGAGAATTTGTATACCGTTTTAATATAGGTTATGTTGGCCTGCCAAAAACTGTTTTGACTGACGTCGAATTCTAGGTAACACAACAAATTTGTGAAATTTATCATTACTGAAGCGAAATTTATTTATCATTTCTGTAATTAATTATTTATAATTAATTTCAATATTAACCTCGATGTTAAAAAATTGATATGCAAAAGAAATTGTCTCTCCCAACACAAAATTCTATATTTTTTACGCTCTCCAAATTCATATTACTTATTTATTTCCATAAACATCATATTTTCATTGAATACTCATATAGAGCTCTTAATAACAGAATTAGTGACACGTATGTTGACTATATTCAGCTGAATTGGTAACAATATCACCCCAAAAAATTCCCCACAAAAGACTAAATTGAGAAATTATTCAGAAAAGGAATATTTAAAAAAACACGTGTAGAAGAGTTATTGGTGCTCGAATGAAAATCCATATGCGTGGGAGACCCTTAGAAGGACGCCAAGGGTTATGCATGATGTCAACAATGTGATTGACCTTTCATTCAACGTGCACCTTGTTTACAATTTCATGCCGACAAATTCAATTAAACGGAGAATTATTCTTGTTGAGCTATTTTCATAGAGTTTACGAGTATTTTTGATAATATGTGACACGGATTAGACAAACATTAATTTTTTGTAGTGATGAATTGACTTATTGTGTAAAAGCATAAAGAAATATTGTAAAGAAATTGATAATATGGCTCACGTAATTTACCAACATTGATCTCTTATGAATAACAGCGTTTTACAATTGTTTCAAATGTTTTAAAGCTTTACAATTTCACGAAAAAAAGATAAATACCTTCAAAGAACATAATGTTGTTGTTACCACTCCTTTCCTAAGAAGATGAGCTTTAATGTAAACATAAACGCAAAATTTAAACCTCTGAGCAACTTGGCCATAACAACCATGAAAATAATTGCAAGTGATATAATATAAATAAAATATTAGTAACTAAGAGAAAATTATATCGTTGATTTAACGAAACGCTATGAACAGAAGACAGCATTCCGAAACAAAAATGTCTGAATCCTAAGCGAATCATTAAATTAATGTAACAATGCATTTCCCATGGCTAGAGCATATGAATGGCATGTTGCAACAACCAGATTAGTGTAATTTTTCTTCGATTTTTTAATCTAGTGAATATAGTTGTTACAATTAGTACAAGAAACGGGGAAAATTTAACATATATAATTTACTCTTTGGCTTCTTCGGACTCCGTCGGTGGATTTACTTGGAGTCTTCTGTACTGTCGTTCCACTCAATAATTTGAGTTTCACCCGGTTCTCGCACCAAGCCCCATGTCTGTACTTCCACAGAAAAAGAGTTACCGAGTACAAACGTACGACCGAATTTAATCATCTTATGCCAAGAAAACAAACAATACCGCAATATATTCCGGAAAAAACATTGCTCTGGATATGGATCCCGGTATGTAACACATTTGTTTTCCAAACGAAAGAAATACAACACGGATTGAAAGATCTGATCAAAATGTTCCAATTTTATACTTCAGCTAATTTTTTTTCCAATAAATGTTCAGTGGTGAACGGACGAATAGATTGAATTCCAAAATCATTTTTCGGTCTCCCAAAGTGGACCCCAAAATATCCGGTCCTCACAAAGTATGGTCAAGTTGTACTTTAACATGTTTTCTATCTGGTATCATTCAATGAGACGAATCGAAGTATCATACGATTTGATAGCAATTAATCCATAAGACCAGGGTGTATCAGGGATAGCAGTGAATCCATATACCATAGAACAAAAGGGTAAAAAATAAACAGGCAGTGATGACGGATTTAATATTTCTTTTCAAGAAATACATGCTGTTATCCATTTAGTATTTCCAAAATAATTTGGTAGCTATTAATAGCAGTATTTTTTGAAATTAATATGAACAATTCAGCGTCCTCCACGTGGTCATACGCAGTCTGTACTGTTTTTTGACAATAAATTTATTAAATTTATTTTATTTGTTTAAACAATAATATTGATAACAGTATAAATCCGACTCTATCAGAAGGAAAAAAAATTAATAAAAACTCTTTTCACGGATTCAAAACTTATTTTACTACCCAAATTATTATTCTCCAGGTTTTATACAATGCATTAGAAAACAACAAGCTCAAAGAAAAATTGAAAGAGTCAACCATAAGTTTGCAGTTCGAGCGATAAGGATCGTTCCAGTCCAACGAAAACAAGTCCGGCAGCAGCCAGCTGTTAAAATTGTGGTCGCCACACAGAGCTCAGGGTTATCGTTAATTGGAGTCCTTAAAGCTGTTATCTTCCAAATCGCAGGGCAGGAGTATCGTGGCCATTCTCCTGGCAATTCTTGTTGTCCTCATCATGACGACAATACACCCTGTTGAACAACAGAGGTCAATTGCTCCAGTGTCATACGGGCTTTCGACAATTGCATGTTGATCCTATTGCCAGAGGTAGGTTTAATCACCGGAAATGACAAGAGATGTTGCGAATCCCCATGACAGATATCGAGGAGAAACTAGGTGCAGTTTTTAAGTCAAAATAAGAAAACACTGTATAATAAATGCATTTTCGACTCGTATTTTACTTTTTCTTGGGATATTTTAGGAAAACTCATCGAGTAAATATCAGCAAATGTAACCATGTAATGATGTAGCCTCTTCCACATCTTTCACTTCTGATATCAGCACATGTAACCAATATATCCAATGATGTAATAATGACCATATTACATAGTTACCGAGTGGCCAACAGCCTTTTTTTCAGTGAACAGTTTTTTCCTTAACGTAAGTGAAAGTCAATGTAAGATTTTAAAGGCCTCACATTTGTGTATACAGTTTTGAAAATGGCTGATAGGCTTCACAGTGTTATTTTTTAAAAAAATGTGTGGGTAGCGTATGTTGGAAAAGAATATAAAATACAGGAAAACATATTTAAAGTCATTAGAAATATTTTTATTTTATGTTGCAAAGAAACACTAAAGTTGTTTTTTAAACAGACATTCGACAGGATTTCGGATGAAGTAATTAGAAAAGAGTGGATGAATTGCTCATGGTGGTGATTCGTCATATTTGAGCATACAATAGCAATCAAAAACAAAAAGAAAAATAATTCACATTCACATGATCCGCGATCATTTTGAATCAATATCAAAGCAAAGATGAGACGTTTATAACTCGTTGATGGGATGAACGTGAGAAATTTAGCATTACAAAAATTAAAGTCATCAGATTTTGAAAATAATTGTTGAAATTGATACGATGTTTGGCACTTGCACAACGAGCAGGCATAGAAAGTAAATCAATTTTTTTAGTCAAATACTGACGTGTGATTTAAAACAGTTCACTGTCTATTTTTGAATGAAAAAGAGAAATCGAAAGCATTACGTCCATTCGCGTGTTAAAACGAATCAACCATAATTTAGACCAGCTCGTATCACTGGATGTGTATTTCAGGCGAACAACGAAATTCGTAATGTCACGCTACCATCATCAAGTCACACATTCCAACCCATTTCCGTTTCATTATTTCCTCTCTAGCCTCCACATGCGTGTTACTGTTATCATTTTTATCGCGAATGGAATATTGCTTCCAATTTCAAACTCGTACTTCACTAGGTCAACTTCTACCTCAATTGTGATCTTTTATGCGCCAACTTTTTGAAGTCCAACATCCATGACTTCACTTGGACGTTGTCCTATATTCTAGCGATTTTTTAAAGTTATTTTGCTATAAAACTCTCTCTTTACCAGAATAATGAGTAAATTTACTGAAGTAACAAATCATCTGACTGACAAAGTCAAAGATAACTTAAAATGATAACTATTCTTGTGACGCAAGGAAGGTGTGGCCGAGATTATCAAGGCATCCTTAATTTCAATCTCGAATAATAATGTATAATGTTTGTTATAAGTTTAAAAAAATGAATAATGTTCGGTATAACAACAAATTGCAACCAGATGTATGGTTATGTATACAGGTTAACGTATATGTATAAATATTTTTATAAATAATGGAAGTTTTAAGTCACTTAAACATAAAAAACAGATCATGATATTAGATGTTCTGGTCAATTGAGGCAAATATACGTGATGACAACATTTATGAAGATTTTCTGGGATGATAATTATTGTAAGAACATTTTATTCATTCATGTCCAACTAAATTACGGCAAAACCGAATTTAATCATTTCAAAAATAAATAAATAAAAATTTACTTGCATCGCGTAAACAAAATAGAAATTGTTATTTGATCTTCACTGAAGTTACGAGTCTTGAAATAACTATTTCTTAAGAATTACATCACGGATACTGCATATTTTCTGTCGTTTCTTCATCCTTATCTTCTCGATGCACGACAGCGTTAACTCTTTTATTCAAACGCCTCCGCTAACAAACAACTGGCTTCAACCTGGCCTGCTATTTTTTTTACATCTCCAACACAATTCAAACACCGCCCACGCATTTACTCTGACAAATTAGGGGCCTCCATTCTACTGCAATTGCTCACGCCAATGGTTTGGCGGTCACCTCCGGCAGTGACCTAAGCCTTCGTGTTCATTGCTTCCGACAGCAGGAACAGCAGCCTCCATCATAAGCCCTCTGTTATTTCCTTTCTTAACATCGCTTCTGGTACCATAACTTACCTCTCTCTTGACATGTTTTGAGCAATACATTACAGTATCCTATATGAACTGTGAAAATACACATCCCACTTGCCTCGTGCGTATTAGGGTTCTTTATAAGGGAGAGAAGCGACATGGACGTGGGTCCGCTGAAAACCCCGCACTAGTACAGCGGGAACCGTGATTTTGGCCACATTCCAGTAAAACGTGATTGCTCTGAAAGGTTAGAGCTGTCGTACCTTCAACATATTAGACTTCTTTATGTGTCCCGAAGAAATGACTCTAGAACATGTGTTACAATAGGTTTTAGGTCCCAGGCTGTAAGAGCTGATACGGGCAAAGAATATTGTTTAAATTAATCCCCACAGATCTTCTCTATCTCATGTTGGATGTACATAAAATTAGTGTCTAATTTAAATTTTAGGTTTAAAATGTAATTAATTATGATTCAGTGAAAATATTGAAATATGTTTAGAAAAACGATCTTATCAATATTACATTCGCTTGAGATGCCAACATAAACAAAACCAAAGGGCGGCCATTCTGGTCATGGTATATGTCTATTACTTGTTGATGATGATGCGCCTTCAGAAGACCCGCCGACGTTTCAGAATCTTCTCTACATTCCTTGGAATTTCGTTCGAGTTGTCGACTCTCTCCTTGTAAAGAACTCTAGTGCGTAATACACGATTGAATATGTATTTAGAGGATTTGTTCATTTGTTTTATAGAAGATAAACTCTCACTTACATATTTGCATCTCTTTGACAGAAGACAATGTCGCAGAAACAGAGCGAACAGAGCAAACCTCGTTTTGTGAGACGAAAATGTTGAGGTACTCGGACCTTAACATAATTTGATTACCGATCGTCCTGCCAACGGAACAGTGCCCTACTCTCTGACTATCCCCGAGAACCTATTCTTTTAGTTACGTGCCGATGATCAAAGTATGTTTGAGAAAGATTAAAATGGTTAGAACGTAAAATGACATTCTTTGAGAAAACAATATAGTTTATACAGATCACCACCAATAAAAAATAAAATCTTGACGGTATAAACTTTGCAAGTGACACACCTTCAAACCTTTGCTTCCGACACTGTTTTAAGTAAAATTTTTCTTCCTTTATTTTTGTCTTTTCTGTACAATTTATGGATTACTGATATGATAAAAGTAAGTATTGAGTATACAGTACTTCAAGGAAGACTTCAACGAAGATCAAGAAAAGGAGTTGGTTCAACATTGTGTTGATTTAGAAATCCTTGAGATTTCTATTTTACTCTTACACTAAGAAAAACAACATTAAATGCCCGTCTCAGGGTTCACTAAGATGGTAAGGGAAGATTTTACCAATACCAAAGCTCTCATGAAAAGGAACAGATTATCTCTAAGGACCCCACGAAAAGCGAGTGTGGCTTGGACCATGGGATAACAGATTCCAACTCAACCAATACTTTAACAATTTGCAACAAGCACTCCTTAAATACATGTTTCCACCACATAGAATATTTAACATGGACAAAACTGTGGTTCAAACAGTTCCCAATAAAATTCCCAAACTCACTGCTCCAACTGAAAAAAAATGAGGTTGGCAAGTCTGTGTCCGCAGAACATGGAAAACTGTTACTTTTGTCTGTGCTATGAGTGCCACTGGAAACTTTGTATCTTCTTATTTTGTATTTGCAAGGAAAAGAGATAAGTTCGTGGTGCGGGGCAAAGGTTTGCAAACATGTTTTTGAAAAACCAAAAATTTGGAAACTNCAGAGATAGAGGAGATATTGAGCTACAACACAAGCCATTTTTGTGGACGATTAAATGAACTCCAAGCCAGGAAAAAATCAGAGTGTCAAATACGCAAACCTTTACCCCGGTTTACCGTATAGTTGCCCCATACGGCTCTCAAGAACAATCTAATAAATGTTGGTATACTCAATTCCAATATTTAAAAGAACAATTACAAAATCTAAAATAGCTCATTTGTTGGTAAACATATGTATACATGTGAAAGGTTGTTAGTATCATTTTGTAGGTACAACGTATGCGTATGGGATTTAATACGCAACATTTCTAAAAATTCTTTCAAAATAACACCCTCCAATATCTAAAATTTTAGTGTTGTTCCAATCCATTTTATGGTTGACATTCATTCTATGTTCAGAAATTATGTTAAGTTTTGAAAAAATAAAGGCATTCTTTATTTTTAACAATACCTATCAGCAGAAGGGCAATACACTTTTTGTGAACTATGTTTTACCTTTAATCGCATATCTCCACTTAATGTCTTAATTTTTAAATTATTGTCTTATGGCGTTTACTATATGAGTCGAATTCTTCCATCTAAACGTTACTCAGGTGAGGGTATTGGAAAGGAGAGATATTGAATAATGTATTGTACCGAACCGACATTAGTCTGGAGTAAAAAAAGAGGGAAACCCAATCTGAACTCTCAGCCGAGCTAGGTTTCCAATTTTACGTAGTACAGGTTGCAATGGATGTTTTCGAAAATTATCAACCAACCTTTTATATCAGACTGAAGATAATGAATAAAAAGAGCAATTCATTGGTAGTATGCTTAAATGAAATTTCACTCATTTGAAAGCTGTGCCGTATTTGAAACTTTTTACTAGTTCATACACTAATAAAAAGTTGGCATCTATATGCGTCGTACCCTGAATCATATTGGAAATGACGCCCAATAAATAATCAGTGTTCCCTGAACCACCCCGGAACTAATGTAGCTCCCAGCAATAACTAGTAGTATTTCCACTAACCACAATAAGACTTTTCATAAACTCAATTAGCAACTTTTTACCGTTGGTGGTGGCTCAGAAGGAAATAAATCATCAGAGTTCCATCACTGTGATACCGTCATACATAGTGTTAACGCTATCTTGTTCATTTTATAAAACCGGGCACATCCACAATGTATGCTTCTCAGTGCCATAGAAGTGTGTATCTAAATAGGTGAAGCTCTTAATTCATTTCCAACCCCGCAATTCTTTCCGATATCGTCTTTCCCTTGTTAGGTCCTCTAAGGGGAGTTAGAGGAAGAAAGAATAATGCGGTATTTTCAAATACGCTCCTTCCAAACAACCAGAGATGTGTGATCTTAGTCCTACATCTTTCATTAATGCCTCCAAATATATCTGCGTTTTGCATTGAATTCTTTATTCATTACTAGCTGACTATTCATTACCTGACAGACGTCCTGTTCAAATTTCAATTAATTTGTGATCGTTATGTGAATTTGTGAAAATTGTGATTTTTACAGTTTGTCCGAATTTTCCGACATTGCTTTGTAACTGTCCCGAATTTTTTTCCTGGAAACTTTTCCCGGACAAACAAAAAAGAAATACGCATATCCATTGTTCTAATCGTGAGTTTTGGTCTTGAGTTCATACACAAACTTCCATTGTAAAAAGAACAGTTTTCCCCGTTTTTTTCAGTTTCCTGGGCAACTTTCCCAATTTTTCTTTCCTAAAATCCTTATTCTGACTATTATGAACATTTTTTTTTAAATTAGCGAAATTGGTCCAGCCGTTCTCAAGTGATGCGCTTATCAACGAACAGCATTTAATTTTTATTTATATAGATGTTAAATTTCTTAATTCGAAGTATAAATGAAAATATGACTTTAACCTTATTCTCAACTCTATAAAATATCCCCATCTATTACACAGTGACATAACAAATTTTTACAAGTTTTTTAAAATAGAAAATGCAATAGTGATGTAATCACCTACATATTAAAATAAACTGACTGTTGTTAACAGTTGTTAGAGACTTTCACAACTCGGTTATAGAGTTGAAGAGTACCGAAATAGACTCATCAACGACGTTGAGAGTAATAAATGTTAGATATCAAATAAAGCTTTAAGGGGGGATGTCTAAATTAATAGACACAAGTTACCTAGAAAACATTTTTCAACATTTTGGAAAATAACGTTTCATAAACTAGCTCGAACAGGTACAAGAATAGGTTTCTTGCAATTTGGCAAGAAATATATATAT
>NNCF01128432.1:924396-1014648 GCA_002313205.1 Laupala kohalensis
TTTCTGGTCGAATTAAAAGAATATTATTCCCATTTTATGTGTATGGCTTTCATGTATGAATGATAGGTACATTAATTTTCCAGGGTTACAAGCCAAATCATGGTTTAAAATCAAAACGTAAAAATTAAGAAACGACTAAAAAATCCTTGTCATTCCAAATTATTGATGGGGAGGGAAATCTCCCCTTCGCTTTTACCTCCATCTCTATAATCACTTCCGACTTCACTACCGTCACCTTCACCGTCTCCACTTTCGTCCTCGTCTGCGTGAGAATCCCTCCCTACCATCGCTAGCGGTCAGACGGTCGATGTACCCCCACCCCCAACCCGTGTATTTTTAGCCACCGATAAGACGACGCCCGTGCCACGCGGTCACACGCGCAGGGCTGCAAACCTCTTGGACGCAAACACGGCCTTTTTCGTGTTACAACAATTATAGCTCCTTCGTGTCACCAAGGGACAATATCTAGTTCATATATTCTCCGATAGTTGCTCAGATTAAAATCTATATTTGCTTTCGGGTTTGGCTAAGAGCTAAAATAATCAGTGTGAGTGATCTCGATTGTGTGAGTGGTTCAGTCATTTCTGAATCCGAAGAGGCTGTAGCTGATAATTGAAATCTCTCTAATTTGAGCTGACAATTTGAAGTAGTGCAGCCACGACCGATGAAAGAGAAGGGAATATTCGTACTGTATAAAATCAAAAACAATTCCAGAGCAATTTGTTAATTTTCCATGCAAAAGTAAAATAATATAAATTTTCCACAAAATATCTACAATACTAATTCTTTATTAGTGAACGTGGAGAGATAATACTTCGACCGAAGTAAAATGGGAATAGTTAGAGATTAAACTCTGAACCTACTGCCTTAGGATCCCAGACCTGCCGAACTCCTGCCCAAATTCACCGCAACATTGCAAGAGAATAAATTCGATAAATTATTACTTGTATTTTCTATGAGAGGGTTTTCTAACACCCTCCACCCTCACTCTCTTCCGCCGCTGCAATTAGGGGACAGTTCGTACGTTTCTGATCTTCGTAGAGAATTACGTGGAATGTCAAGTTACTGATCCATCGAAAGTTCCTAACTAAATGATACACGATTTAAAATTTTAACAAAGCCATTAATATTCCAAAGTCATTGCGATTTTTGATGCTAAAATTTTTCTTAACAATACACAAATCTGCAACAATACACATGTTCTTAACACTACACAAGTTTAGAAACATTCGGAGTTTTAGAATATTATACCCGCATTTGCTCAACAACCCACGCAGAAATCGCCGACGTTGAGTCGACTTTCAACGTATTTCGACGTCTAGATCGATTCGAAGGACGACGTCGAATAAACAAGGATGACGTCGAATAAACGACGCCGAATAAACGACGCCGTTGAGACGACTCAGTTATAATAATAATTATAATAGCGAATGTGTTTCCGCTCTCGTTAATTGTGGCTCAATTCTTTGGATGGTTGAAACCACATTCGCAATTCCACTGCCATCTGATAGTGAAAGTTGCAACTCTACTTGGGTGCATTTTTCGCCAAGAATTAATTTTGCCGAGAACATCCTACCTTTTTCTTGTTTACGGAGATTACTATTTCACTTGTTTAATATTCGTGGTACTAATAGTAACACAGAGCACTACAAGAGGATAAAAAATTAGCTTTTATTACCATGTTGCAGTAACTCTGGTAGTGTGTTCGCCATTAGATGCAGACTTGGAAAACGGTGGTCGTAGAACGTTCTTATAGGAATGTGTGTTAAAAGTCATAGAATATGATTTAACAAGGTAAGACGATGGATAGTATCCATAAAAGTTGTAATAAAAATGATGATACAACATTTTCAAAAAAGTCATGTGACGACTTTGTTTTGACGTCGTTACCCGACGTCCAATAAGCGTTTTTTTTACGAAGTTGTGAAGACGCCGTTCTCCGACGTTGAATCGACGTTAACGCGTTGGCAACTTCTTCACGACGTTGTTTTTTGACGTCACAACGCGCGTCGTTACGACTCGATATTTCGGCATAGGAATATGTAATTTTGTAATCTTGAATAAAATTTACTGAAATAATTTTAATACATTGAAACTATATATCATCAACATATTAATTTATTAAATAAAAATACAAACATCAAACTGTTAAATTAAACCCAACATTTACACTGATGAAACTGTCTTTCACCATCATAAGAGGGGCAGTTGTGGACAAAACCAAACTTTATGAGATGCAATTGGGGATGTGTGGAAACATCTTTCAGTTAATTAAAAAAATGGATCTACACATTAAAATTCATGACTAATGAAACGAGAGAGTTAACATCTTTCTGTAGGCGTAGGGACAGATAGAAGAAGTTAACACAGGTACTATGAAAATAATATTTTCGAATAATGCATCTTTCAACCATTGTATTTCTTAGTAATGTCCGGTACACTATTACAATTTTTTAACAGAAGATTAGGTGATATGTGAGTCATGACTTTAAGTAATGTAATAAATTTTATGTATTTTATAAATTAATTTACTTTAAGTTGAAAAATATTCGGGTTAGGTCAAGTTTAAATTATGCATAAATAAATTTCAACATACGACTTTTCATCGACGATTATGATATATTTCTGTGCTTTTCCAATTCACAACGTTTCAAATCGTGATTTGAGTAGTCGTCAGTTATAAACAAATTACAAGAAGAATGATAAACGTAGAACAGAACAAGTGAACATGATATTAATCATTTTGTATTGAAAACGCACACAAATATCGTAATTGTCCATAGAAAGGACGTTGCTTGTAATTTATTTATTTTCCTTGAACGTTAATTGTAGAATAAATGATATATTATTTCGTAGGTATATTACAATGTTACTATATTGCTATTACTTCGTTCTAGCTTAGACCAAGAAGTATTGTTAGTAAAAACCTAGCAATTTTTTCCAACATGTTATTTTCCGAGCTAAAATTTCAGGAATAAATAATTGAATAACAATAACATGCTGACGTGTGGCCCACAACTGGTTTGAAGAAATGTATCTTCATAACTTCTTTGACGTTCAGATATTTGAGATCTTCTCTTCACATAAATTTACCATTCATTTACCTATTTTGTTGCAAATACCTCATGTTGTATGAAAAAATAGTTCAAAAGAATCGTTCTATATTAAAGCGGATACCGAATTTTTAGTTTTGTCACATGAAAACACAAACATATTGTATGTGTGTTGATATTTGGGTTTTGAATTGTAGTTCAGGAGGGTTTTTAGTGGGTATGGTTGAGTCATTCGGCAAGTCCCACACGCGGGGAGAGTCATGTTGGCTGTCCTTAGTTCGTAACTGCATTTTCCCTACCTGTACAGAATTTTAGGGCTCTAATGACCTAGATGTCGACGAGTCATAAAGCCCCCCCCCCCCCNAAATTTAATGGGAGAAGTATGATGTAAGCGCTGTTTTGTGAAGTAAGTTCAAATTTAACCGATTTGTTGTGTGGCAGGATACTTGAATTGTCAAAATAGATCCCCAATTCTCCAACAATAAATCGTATTCTAACACATTTTCTCATTTTAAAGTTATTCATTGAATACAAATTAAAAGAAATCAATGAGTCGTAAATATAAAATAATAACTCTCTGAAATAATGTACGATATTGTTTCAGTCATCTTTTCAATTCATCATGCTTATAGCTCATCAGCAAGCGATCACCGTGCTAATTGATTAAGCCATTTCTTCACCTGTAGAATATCACTACAACATATCTCCCCTATAAATCATGTATACATACTTCCATGAATCTGAAATACTTATGACATCTAAGACACAAAATATAATACTGAATATTAGTTTTATAACTCGCAGCTAACTTTTTATCTTATCTAGGAACTTATGCAAAAAAAAATTTGAATCCGCCTCTGCCTTAGGGTCCTTGATTAAAATTGATGGGATGGTCCCTTGCTTGCTTCCGGAGAGTAAATTAGTTAATTGTCCTCCATGTGGTCATACGCAGTTTGTACTGTTTTTGACAATAAATTTATTAAATTTAATTTATTAGAATACTGCAAAGTCTTTCGTGTTGTAGGATTCACTTTTTGTGGATATTAAGTTCTTCTTCTATATCTGTTACTCGCTTGATTTTAAATTAGTTGTTTAGAATATTACAATTCATTGTTTTCCACGTCATTCAGTTCTTGAAGAAAATTAAATTTTGAGAATAGTGAAAATATAAAAAAACTAATACGCCTAAAAATTTCCCAAAAATCGAATCACATAAACGTAGGAATTACAATAAATCAGTCGTTTCATCTTTCATTTTTAGAAAGTGAGAGTAGGTAATTCTGTCCTCTCTTGGATGAAGTGGATTCTGGCGTGAGAAGTCCACACCGTTCTCCGTCCTTTTTACAGGTCATGCGGCAGGAAAAGCATCTAAATAGTTTCTTATCTGTCGCAAACACGCTAGGATCTATGTTATATTTTAGTTCTACTTTCGAGATACCGTCCACGCGAAGGACAATTCTCTTGTTGGCAGTGCCGAAGAAATATTTGTGGGCGATGTATTTGGCCAACACTTTATTTTCTTTCGTTGTACTTCTGTGTTTTGGAATTTTTATTCTTTTTATTTGTGTAACTGTTTAATGAAGTTTTTGCTTTCTTGTTCATACTTTTTAAAAAAATGAACACTCTTTGCAAACAGTATTTAATGCAATAATACTTTTTCATTTTTAATATAAATTTTATTTATTAAATTGTATTAAAATGTTTAGTATTGAATTATTAATATTATAATACTTTAATATAAAATCGTAAATTACGATTAGTTATAGAATTCTGTGTGGTCGGACTTCGAAAAATTCTTTCAGTAAATGCAGAAGGACTTTTACACATGCGCGATAAAAGTAAATAATATAAATCAAATTGTCCAGAACATATCTTGGTCACACTGGGATATTAAGATGTTTGAACACGTACAAAATAGTACTATACCACCATTATCAAAATCATGGGTACGTTTCGTGGTTTACTGACTCTCCGCCAATTTAAGGAGTACGAAATATCCAAAACGAAATATTAGAAAAATATTATTCATAAAGTAATTTTTGTATTCTCTCACATTATATCAAGTTATGCTAATCCTATTTCTTACTTTTTCATATTTTAAAGACAGTACGTAATTTGTAGAGCATAAAATTCTCCGTAGTCTTAGAGAAAGGGAACCGTTCTAAAAATTATGCGATCGTTATAAACGTTCAAACATTCTTTTTGTCAAATTGTTCAATGGTATTATTTATTTATCCACTTACTTATTCATTAATGATTCAATATTTATTAAAATATAATCTTACATAATTGTAAAACTAGTGGTGCAAAACCATTGCACATACTTTCTCATATACGTTTCTCCATCTGCAGCAAAGAGTGACAAAAATATCGTAAAAGTGTTATGTAAAAGTAATTTCGTTGTAGACAGAAATTGATGCATTTTCGCATCTGCAGTGCGTTTGCTGTCCTATGTATTTTACCATTATCATATCTTTCATTTCAGTTTACGAAAAGTGTATTCTACGAGTGTTTGGTTCATTTACACTGCTAAATATTATACAACCACACGGGGCACAGAGCTAGTGACCCTGTGGTAACCCAGATAATGCGTTGGCACACGCTCCCTCGCCGGACCTCCCGGTCAGCTGCCCTGACGCGCAACCGGGGATTAGGCCTCCCCGTCATTTGTTTTTCATTTACTTTATTTTACAGATTTTAATACATTCCACACAGATTAATACGCTTCATGTACATTCTCATTTAGCCATATATATGCTAAATATTATTTAATCTTCTTGAAACAGTAAACTAATGTGTAAGTGTAGCAGACAAATTATTTTACTACGTCTATACCAAACTTTCAAGCTAAATACCGCTAATGTGGATGTAATGCATACTAATTCTACTTTACGTACAGAAGTTTTAAGCAAAATCATTGGACCAGTTTCTGAAAAATATTCAAAAATGTACTTTGACCTTCATGTGAAGTGCCCTTTGTGTTCAAGTAAAAAGAAATTTGAAAGCATGTGCATATGTCAGGAGTAAATTCTACCGTAAATACGAAAAATGAAAACAACATATTTTTTTTCCGTTCTGTCAGGAGTGCTGCGCACGGACGGACCGACCGACCGTACGTCCAGCCAAAATCGAGAAAATCAGGGGTCTCCGAAACGGATATTTCCGCAAAAATCTCGTTTTCGAATTTTTTTCACGATTACAATACTTTCTATATACTATGTATAAGAGAAAGTAAAAAGTATTAGATGATGCATAATAATCACTAAGATTGCGATAAAATTAAAGGCACTAATTTGTAAAAAGACCCTAGCACAAAACAAATTCATAATGAAAAAAATAAAAAGTATCCACAACTGAAAAGTATGTAATGAACAAAATGCGTGGGAATATACACCATATTCTAATATGAGTAGTCTAAAAGGAAATACATCCAAAACATTAAGGACACGCCTTGTTAAACCACCGCTCACACAGGGTCAACGTGATCATTTTCATATTCGCATGACACATGCCTCAAGGTGATTCGCCTGAGCTCTTGAGAACACACGTGGCTGCAGGAGCTCCTTGTCGCTCGAGGCACCTGTCTCCATCGACTCGTCAAGTGTCACGCATCGTGCGATATACAGCGAAGAGCTAACTCACACCATCACTTTCTTCAGTCAAGGTCACGAATTCAAGCACTTGTATTCCCCAGTACCTACCAGGACTACTCAGAATTTTGTAAAATATACTTATTCCCTTCAAGGAAATACATCTATGTAATGAGAAGTTTCCATGTCCCTCTACTCAATATATCTTTAATTGACCCATAAGTCCATGAAGTAGTTACGGGTGACCTGAGGCATTGATGATTTGAAGAGGTGTACCCCTCTGTTCACAACTACCAAGGCCGCATTTTGACATAGAAGTCTTTGGTTTCGAACTGTATTCAAGATGGAATCTTTGCGCCCAATTCACAGTACACACGCAGGGTTCCTGGGCCTGGTCAAGTTATTTATGATACTTGTTTAGGTTCTCGTCACATCAAACGAATCATGATCAGTTAGAATCAAGTTGAATCTGACTTACAATGATTAAGCTTTGGATTCCTCCATTCAAATACGCTCAAATTCTGTCCAAACCTTACACGAGACGAATTTGCTTCAATCCGATTTGATTCAAGAATCTGTTGCGTGTTAGAATGTTCTCTTATCAGTCACGAATCAACAACCAACAGCAATCAATGACGGACATTGTCCACCATAGATATGGTTTAACAATTTTTTTGTTTCCACTTATTACTATGGTATTTAAAATTACTATTGCATAAACAAAATTTAAATTAATATTCAGTAGAGTCGTTTCATTACTGTACCTTAGAAAAATGCGAGATTTTTTCCACTGTGATAGAATTTCTATAATTCTTATCCTGTCCGATCAAAACCAACAGTGTTACAAACTGTAATTCATTTATTCATTCATTCAAATAACTATAATTGTTTCGATTTATTTTATGTATCCTCGACGTACACTTCTTACCTCCAACAAAACTCGATATTGTTAATTACAACTGCATCCGTGATGGAAGGTCATGAGCAACCTAGAGAGAGAGGATTTCATGCGGATTAACTTTGTTTCACTCAACTAAAAGTATGGAGATCGCGAATCTGATTTGTCTTGATTCGGACTGATCCTGATTCATTTGGTGTGAAAAGAACTTTACCGTCTAGCTCTTCACCGCCACTGCCAATTTCGACCAATTTCGACCAAGAACAGGATCCGGTAAAGAAACGATCAAAACTCTATATTGGCAGCGTCCTGTGAAGCCGCAATAAATTAGCTTCACTTGTCTTTTCTTCGACTTTAGACTTCGGTGCTATTAACAATATGAAAATGATATATACAGTTATAAAGGGAGGATTATTGTTTTGGAATAATCTTGATAATCGGTGAATTTGTGGTCATGAATCAAATTGTTCGCTATTTTGGGCACAAATGAAGATGCCATAAAAATAGGTGTAAGTGGTGGCGGAATTCTCCTATCGTATCCTGTAAATTTTTATTGATATCCATGTCGTTAACGCCAATCTTTGTATGAAGCATGTTTAATCTATCATTCCTGTGTTTCTAAACTCTCGGTACTCCCATCTCTTCGCCGAAAGTATTATAACCCACGTAACATAATTAATCCTCTCACTCACTAGAATGTTGATATAAACGCCATTGTCACAAACCACCATTATAATAAACTGACCACTGTCTAAAACCTTCCAGTGATACAAAGCTACCCAGATACAGAATTGAATCTGAAGAATTCTATTATAAAAACGACTCCATACCTCCTTGACCAAGGGTCGATATGTTGAAAGTTATGCTTAATTTGTAAGAAACGTGACGCTTTGGGATATAAAGTAATTTAACACATTATTTCTCTGGAAGAAGAGATGAAAATCCTTTGAAAAAGGTTACATCCTTTCAAAAGATCTCCACTATTCTCTGGACTCGGCACAAGGAATGGCTAGGTCCTCAGTTAAATTCAGCGCTCATTTGCAAAGCAGGTTGGATGGTCCTGGAAATCCATCTCGACGTTGAGACTTGATCCCACCGGGACTTGAACTATTAGAAATCGTAGGTGAAGGCTACTCACAGGACTCACGGTTTCACAACGGAAGGTGTGACGATATATAAGAAAACTGAGAGTTGCTTCAATTAATGAGCAAAAAAAGCGTGGTGAAAATTCCTTAACTCCATTGATTAACACTAACTCCTTGAACTCTGGAACCAAATCAGTAAGCACAACTATTCAGTAACAATGTACGACAGTACTTGATAGGACTAACAACGCGAAATGTCATTTTCCCGCGAAATGGCGATTTGGCAATAATATATCATTGACACCAAATCTTCATGATTCACAAGAGAGTGCAAACCGGCGTTGGAATTTGACTTCCTTTTCACATTCTTTCAGATAAGCAACATTAGACAAAGATTTTATCTCTTTAATACAGTCATCTTAATTTTTCGTTAGAACGCAAGATAAGTAGGATGCTTTTTAACTTTCGTCAACGACAGGAAGATGCATGAGTCTTGTATTTCCTAAATTCGCTTTTGAGGTAGATGGGCTCATGTAAAACATTAATTATTTTGTAAAACGTGGAAATAAATGAATTCTCAACGAATACTCACATATACCTTTTAGTAGATTTCCGTATTGAAACGGCAACATGCATAACTTTAGTGACAAATTACGTGAGCAAAGAAAACAAATTTAGAGTAAAATAGAATGTCATCTATATACTTGACTGACAATTTTCTTTATACAAAATGCGAGAGTCGTTTTTATCAATTAATACACATCTGATCATTGTCAAATATAAAATAGGAGCCAGTCGCATCGTATGCACCCATTGCACAACATAATCTACAACATGTTTTAGAAGTTATTTAAGCAATCTCTCATGGATTTAGAACAATTCTTTGACAACTGAAAAAAAAAACATTTCCGTGACAAAGGCATGACAGCTGAAGGTTTAACCCAAAATTTCGAATCTATCTTTCGAGTTTTCTGTGTTAAAAACGATATGCAGTTACCAGACCTGACTCTTTCCACTGTGTTGTGAATATAAATTTTCGAACCATTGAGCCAATTATATATTTAAACTTTATATTGAAAAACTCTGTACAGTACTTTTACAAATCTAATATTTAAAACGTATGAGAATGAATAACTTTAAAATAGGAACTGATATCCACATCATTCTTTGAACAAATGAATACAATATTTTGAAAGATGAATTATTCTTTCCATTCATATTCCCCTTTTTTTTATCGTGACCGTTGCTCTTCGACCGCGGTTCCCCCATGACATCGCGAAGGCTCCGCGATGTCGCAATTACTGATCGCGAGCAGCAACATATTTTCGCGGGCGGTGGCAATTTCCAGCTTCCTCTGGCGCGGGGAGCAATTTCCACATCAATTACAGACGGCTCTCCCATGCCTCCCCACAATACGCGTCCTACGCTTGAAATTCCCTCGCAGGAACGAGTTACTTCCCCTGCCACATCACCACGTCCTTGGAAACCGATGTCACTGCTGCTCCTCTCACTGTCTCCGGTGTAATCACCGAGCACTTGCTTTTCATCTGCCAAACCTTTCCTCGACTCCGACAGAGGCACCTGAGCCGTAAACTGGCAGCAAGTTGCCTGGGAAATTACAAGATCAAATACTCTCTGGGCAATTTGATTCAGCTATCCGACTATTTTGGCCGAATGTTTACGAGATTTTCGCAGTCCATCGAAACAAATTTCTCATCAAAGGGCCTTATTACTCTCGAACATTTATCGTCGAGGTCGAATAACTTTGTCTGTATAGGAACCTACACCAACGAACTTTTTACGCCTATTAAACTAGAATGCTTGTGTCAATCACTAGTGAACGTAATGGAATAATTATAACCAAGTGATTTGATGTCCTCGCCTACTCTCGTTCACAAGAAGCCCGTCACAAGTGATCTAGTGTAATTCACTGAATAACTTTCTTAATTGCCCGGAAAGGAAAGGCAAAATTCGCACTACTATCTTCTATATTAATTTCGTTACATGTATGATAGATTTTTTTACAACGATTGCATTAGATTTATGTAATAACCTCCCCACCAGAGACTTAATTCTTATGAACCTGAAAAACTTCAAGATTTTTTTTCGAATATTAGCCCCATTTTATTAGACGAAGGGGTTGATAGTAGTTTATTCATTTACTTATTTATTTTATGTCTTTTGGCGGTTCAGGCCATAAGGTCTGCTCTCTCAATTGACTGTTGGAATCGGGGGAGGGAATTGGGAAGGAGAGATTGTGGATTGTCGAGGAACTTATGGTATCGAACCGACATTTGTCTGGAGTAGGTGAAGGGAATCCCGGTAGAAAACCTCACCTAGTTCGGCCGAGGACGCTCTCCCGCTCAGCGGGATCGTGGAAGTGCGGACGCTACCACTAGACTACCGCTGTCGGCGATGGTCTATTCTTCCAATTAAAAAGTTCAAAAGCAATCGCCAGATCACTCCTTAAGTACGAACGAGTTCAAAAAATTTGGATCCCTATAAAATTATCACACAATTCTCACATCCGACTAGACCCGCAGTGATGACGTTGGAATCCCAGTCTCCTCTCACCTCTCCTCCAACTTCCTCCAGTTCTCGTTACCTCCCCTCCGCCCCCAGGGAGCGAGCGATGCCACATGGAAGCGAGAAGGGGAAAGGAATTACCGCGTGGCTGAAGCGAACGGCGCTTGACGTATGGGGGAGGAGATGATTGACTAATTCCAGAGCGAGTAACCTGCATGACGCAGGAGGGATACTGTTGGATGAACAAGAGAAAACGCTAGAGAAGAGTGATCGTTTCGCGTTGGAAAAACACGATTCGTAATCCAGATAAATCGTACGGAATTACTGAGGGTTAACAGATGCAATATTTTCTGTCTTCTTTTTCTGAATGATGGTCTACGAATGAATGTTGGATATTAAGGGTTGTACCTTTTGACTGTGAATAACCTTACACAGCAATTGAATACATTCGATTGATGAAAATTGAAAAATCAAATTAAACGAATTATTGATGTAATAAATTGAGAATAAAAATATTTCCTTCCGTTTAATAACTTGAATTCTTTCTTATTTAGTAACTTAAAATAAGTTGCATATTCGTAACATTTCTTGTCAATACATTTTTTGTGTTTTCATATTTCATTACTATATTCATTATTTAAGATTTGTACAATTTAAACAAAAAATATTTAATTTGTCTGATGTCTGAGTCATATTTATATCATGTTTGGACTAAAAAATTGAATTCTCCATTTGATTTGAATAATGAGGTCAATATCCCATTAATTCAAGGATAAACCGTTTAAAAAAATTTTACACCTTAGACATTTGTCAAATCCAGTAAATATCCAATGTTTCCAGTAAACATAAAATATTTACTGTTCAGAGAAGACAGAACTCATATTTTAAAGACAAATTATTTTTTTTCTCCTTTTTCCTCTTATCTAGATACACAGGCAAACGTACTATGAGCTTATAATTATTAAGTAAAACGAATTATCGAGACACAGGTTAGATTTATTACCAATGAAAGAAACTTTACAGCATTTCGATCACCACTGTGGGCTATCGTTAGGCAACTACTGAGTTGGCAAACTGTGTAATTCAGTAATTACCTGATGATGGCCTACAGTGGGTGTCAAAACGTTGTGATGTTTCTTTAATTGATAACAAATTTAGACTATGAAAATAACGTAGTTTAATTTAATAATTATTTTCAATATCGAGGAAAGGTTCTTGAGCTGAGGTCTATATGAGAGTTGATACTATTTATGTATGTGCCAACGTTTCAAACTATTTCATTTCTTCATTTGGGCTGAAGGAAATGAATGCTTTAGTACGGGTTGGAGAAATGACAAAAAATTGCAACTATGATGTATAGATAAATAATGATGATAACAACTATGGTATGAAAACAGGAGAAATAGAAGGAATAGAAAAAAAAAGAAAGGAAAATTCTAAGAAAAATCTTGGGACCATTGAGAATAGAGAAGGGAGAGTTTAGACTTCGAAAAAATAAAGACCAGTATACAGAGAGAGAAAATGAGAGGATGTCAGACACAATCAGGAAGAGGAGAATTAGATTCTTTGGTCACATAATGAGTATGGATAATAGGAGACTTATAAAACGAATCTTTGACCACGTCTACAAGAGCAAAAATGGCAACCAGTGGATCCAAGGAATTAAAAAAGATATGGCAGAGATTGGCATAACAGACGATGCAATACAGGACAGAACAACGTTCTGAAGGTTGATGCACAACTTTGAGGGTTTCCAGGAGAAGGAGAAGAGAATAAGAACTAACATCTGAACAGAAGAGAGAAGGAAAGAGCAAAGTGAAAGGTTGAAGAACTACTGGAAATCAAAGAAAGAAGCACGACGGTGAATGCATGAGGTTACTTCACGCGGTCCTACATGGCCAAAATCGAAAAGAAGAAGATACATAATACACTGTGTATATCACATTGTGTCAGTACAGAAATTACAAATACAATTTACGAAAGTTACGCTTGATATAATTTGTTCCTGGTCTAGATCAAGTAAATATTCGAAACGTTGACACATACATATATAGTATTATTTTAACAGACCTCACCTCAAGAAACTTTTCCTGACATCATTATTTTGAAGGTCAAGAAAAAACTACAATATCTAATTATATTCAAGTTCTACATATGTATATACAATATGTATACTATGAGCTTGCTCGAAATGCTTCCTCGAAAATAGATTATGAAAGAATGGCGTTGCGTATGGCAAGAAGAGTTACTCCGACAGAAATGGAAATACCGATGATAGTGAATAAAGACAAGGATCTTAAATCCTCGATAGGTGCATATCGTCACATCTGATGAGATTCTAAACTATTATGAAGTTTTCCAGCGTCTTATGGATGCTTATCAAGGTCTTGGTAATAAGGTTTACTTACGTAAAGAATAATCAACTGCTCGCTTACACTTCAGTCCATAATCAAGTTATGGAATCTAATGACCTTGATATTGGCAAGTCCTAAAGCCCAATTAGAAAAAAATTATAATAAAAATCAAGTTAAAAAATTTAACGTAAGAAGACAGAAATTAGTGGAAGTATAAATTTAAATTCATCCTTTTATTTATTTTACCACAGATCTACCTGAAACCTCACGTAATTAACCGAAAGATTCATGAACAAAAATAAATAATTCAAAATTGTAAATAATAAAAGTTAAGAGAAAAGAATACAACATTTAAATCGTCCAGTCTAGATCATACTCTTTTGTACAAAAAAACAAACAAACAAACAAACAACAAATTTGGTCCATCAATTCCAAAACGCGAGTACAACATGGCGTGCAAATCATCAATAAACGAAATATAATGTAAAATTTAGTTATTTACATTAGAATCTGATCAAAATACAAATTAACTAATTTAGTTGCGTGCTTTAAGCTTGAGCCAACTCAATACTGAGTAATTACCATCGCGATGGATAGCTGTAATTATTTATTCTGGCTGACTATGATTCAGTTACGACCATCGTTGTTTAATACAACATATGAAAATTTAAATTGAGAGTTTATTATCTATTTCATCACAATCTGCGATTTTCGTATAATTAGTGATATGGTGATTTTGATTCTCTATACCCCTCAATATCACAATAACAAAATATAGCGATTCACGTTCTTTTCGCCTATGACACTCAATTCGATACCAATTTCAGGGATATAAAAATAATTAATATTCATAATTCACTAGATTACATCTTCTTATACAATTTCCATTTTATGTGTTTGGAGCAATTTGTAAATAAACATCAGCACTCTACGAAAGCGATCTCTTATGTTATATTAATCAAATAAAAAAATGGATTCTGCAACCCGATAAATGAATTATTTCTATTCGAAGCACAAAATATATGTTATTCGTCCATTATAAAGTCGTAGGACTTAAATTATTTTTTTATTCCGATAAACGCAGAGCAGGAGAAGGATAAATGGAAAAAATAAAGCAATGAAACTCTGGAGTTATTTCCAGTTTGGATTTGAACTCTTTCAATCGAATAAAAGTTTAATATTGTAAAATTCAGAACGTACATACAATGCCTAATTCTTTTAGATAACAAAAGAACCACATTTCGTAAAAGTGTACAAATTTGTTGCTTGAAAAATAATGAACTTGTTAAAAATGTAAGTAATTTAATTTTATTAAATCGGAATCGAGGAAAAATAAAAAACATGGAATCAGGATCAAAATGTTTGCAACGGACTCGTATCTATAAATAATACATAGCGAATCTACCTTACACAGTTAAACAATGGTAAATATAAACATAACAAGTCCAAAGTTCTCTCTGTAAATGATTTATTAATATGTTTTTAAATAAATATATGATTCAAATATTTTATTACTTGAGTGTGATAATGAAAATAACATATATGGGACATGAACATATTACGAATCCAACGATTGTGTTATGTCTTGAGTGACAAACAACAACATCGCGATGACTAAGATTTACTCGAATGTCGATGTCATAGTCTATAAATTCATTGTCAAAAAACAGTACAAACTGCGTATGACCACGTGGAGGACAATAAACTAATTTACTCTCCCAAGGGACGATCCCATCAATTCCGATCAAGGGCCCTAAGGCGTTTAATATAAACGGCGTTTGTTTTTTGAAGAAATCCCTTGGGTGATCCATCTATTGTATTTCTTTGTGTTAATTAACTTGCGTTTTGTGGGAAAGCTAGAGTTGTAATGTTTTAGGAATATTGAGATAAATACATTGAATTTGTCGTCGGTGTTTTGGCAATTGTAAACATCTTTCCATGTTTCTTCACGCAAATAATTTATAAATATGGATTTATTTATGTCATTAAACTCTCTTGTAAATTTGTAAAGGATTTTAAGCGGTTTTAGTTTATTATTAATAGTCAATACTTGAGCAAGGTGATCACTGTATCCGGCGATAAACACTTCAGAGAGATACGAGATTCCATTGTTGACTATAATTTGATCTAGCAATGTTTGAGATGAGCCGGAGAGGCGAGTGGGGTCATTTATCGTAGTAATAAGGTTGAAGGAGTCGATAAGATTCTTGAATCGATTAACTGGTGAATGTGCAGAGTCGGATGTACTCAAGAAATCGATATTGAAATCACCACATATAACGATAGATTTAGTAGATTTATGTGCGATATGTTCTAAAACATTTTCGAAGTTCCGAAAAAATATGTCAAGATCTGATTGAGGAGGTCTATAAATACACAAAACAACAATACCGGTGTCGGTCAGTTTAACTGCAGAAATTTCGAACACACTATCTACGCAGAAGTTCTCGTAGCCTGTCAGTGGAGAAGATAAAATATCATTATGAACGTAGATACACGTACCTCCGTGGGGATTTTTGCCTTTAAAATTTTGCCGACAGTAGAAAAACAAAAACAAAATCGACACATAATCAAAAAGAACAAAATCGACATTAGTCAAAACAAAATCGACACATAGTTTTTAATTAATCGTAAAAATTGTTAAAATCAATAGCAATATTTGAGCAGAGACATCAACAGAGACAAAAATGAACTTACAAAAATTAAAACTTTGTTGAGATTTGTATCGTGAATAATTAATTTCGCGGAATGCTACCTGGGAGGTAATTTATAAAGAGGAAAACGCGCTTCACATAAAAATATAATAATAAGGTATTACCATATAATATAATGAGCAAAATGAAGAGAAAAAGAAAGCATTGTATGCTTTTCACGTTGAAAATCGTGCTTTCATTTCTGGGAACAAACGGTTCATTGAAAAGTTGGCAATGTAAACCTTGCCAAGGACGATCACACAAAGATCTTTTGGAGTGTCATTCAGAGGAGTGGTTCTCTACATTGTGCCTCGGAAATTCGCGAACATATTTTCTCCTCCTTCATGCTTTTTTCAAGTATCTCCTTTATAAAACTCAGCACCTTAGAATCTCCCTGAATACCTTATCCGCTATCTTATGGTTACGAGTGATGGTCAGGTCTAGCCCTAATCAAGGACGCAGAATATCATGATTAAATACAAAATACTTTTAATTGTAAGCACTACATAGATCAGTGTACGTTCTGTATGGAATGCGGGGAGCCATAACTTTGTGAAGGGAGATGAAGAGAAGTGGGTAAGACTATTATATTTACAAAAGTTTGAGATACTATCGTTTGAGACCATTGGGGAATCAAATGTTAGTATTACACAAATATTTAAATATCTTAACCTTAGTTTTTACTGTTGGGCACTGCACAAAAATGTGGCAAATGATTTTGGGATCTTATTAACTTCCAATAGGTATGGGGGCGACGATGTCTAACACTTTAATAGTTTCATGGTTACCACTATAAATCCAGCGAGTGATAAAAAATTCTCCATGCTTTCTCCAGCACGTTTGTGATTGTTAGTGTGGCGGGTGGCTTCCCTCTTTTACACGAATTGTAGTATAATCATGAGTATTCATTTACTATCGTAAAGCAGTGCCTTTTCACAGAAATTCACCGGAAAGACTCCGTGTACTCTCCTTAGTGCGTGTGATTCAAGAGCATAACGTTCGCATACACCGTTCCTAACCACCGGAAAGCGTAGCTTCTCCGAAGCAGTATTTCAAAGGATTGCCAGGTGGCATACGACGGTGAAATTTCGAAATGTTGAAATTACAGTGTGGACGGCGATAAGTGGATGATTTATAGGTGACTCAGGGAAAGAGAAGATTTTCGGGATCTACGCAACACATACCGTTTATCACTGTGAAAGGGGACGAGCGAAAACTCCGGATCCGGAGATCCATTCCGGCTGAAAGACTGTGACGTTGGATTCATCATCTACGCGGGTATTTAAGGGAAAATTGCTGCGATTAGCATAGATCATATTCAGCGCGATAAATATTCCCCACGAAAATTACTCCGAATACTGGTGTTCACCAGGTATGAGAAATATGAAGCAGTAACTTTGAAACGCAAATCTCGAACAATCAAGATCTCAATTCATTCATTTCGTGTATTCTTAAGTTTTTATGGAAGTGGGACAACAACACGGAAGTCTTTGGAATGCGAATTGTTTAAGCTCAGGTCTCAGGTTTGAGGTCTGACTCATCCGAACAACAGAAACACAGTTCCGTAAATTGTTGTTCATTTTTTTCTGAGTATGGTAAAAAAAATGAGGGACGTGGAATTGAAGAAGATGATCGATCAATTATACTTAAATCAAACTGATTTAAACTATTAGTAATAGTAGGAGTAATATCAGTTTTATATTTTTGCCCATTTTTATTTATTTTCCTTGAGGTGTGATTTACTCCAGTTTCTATATTCATTTAATTTTGTAAAAGTAGCAACCTGAAAAAGGAAATGTGGATAAGGGTACATATACATGTACGTATGTATGTGTAAATATGTAAACATAAGTTATATGCATGGATTTATATTGGTATGTATGTATATATAATTTGCTCTCCACCTAAATATTTATTCTTTTTATGAATTTATTTAATTCTACCGCCGAATTTTCTTGTTCCGTTCAAGGTTTCCAGTTACCATCCAGCTTTTTTTCTTTTCATGCTTAGCGCACTTGCCCTACCCGTTGGTTTTCCGGGTTTCCCAATAGTACTCAAGGAACGAAACAGTCATTTTAGTATATTAGCTGAGAATTTAAAAAAAGTCATGATAGTGTATAATTTTTATTTAAAACAATTATTAATTTTATTTGCCCTTACCTATCAGTTACTTGCAAATATATGGGACCATGTGTTCTCGGACCTTTACTATTTATAACATTTATCAACGACCTACCTGAGAAAATTAGTTCAAATATTAGATTATTCGCGAACGACTATAATTTACCGAACAATAAACAACTCGGAAGACAGGATAACATTGCAACGAGACCTTGATGAAATCCACTAATAGGTAACTATAAATCAAATGAAAATAAATTCAGAGAAGAGTAGAGCTGTATGTTTCACTCGGGTACCGCTTAAGGCAAAATTGGTCCTATGAAATCAGTTCATATCCAACACCGGAAGTAAATTCATGCAAATATTTGGGTATTATGTTGAAGAATAACTTAGAGTGGTAGGATCAGGTTAACGGTGTTGCACAAAAGCTTGGAAGTCTCTAAATTTCATTAAACGAATTTTAAAGAAAGGCAGTAATCCGACAACAAAAGAGTTAGCATACGCAACCCTTGTTATGCCTCTACTGGAATACGCATCGGTAGGATGAGATCCTTATAGAAAATATCAAATAGAACAATTAGAAGAAATTCAGAAAAAAGCGATTACATTTATAAACATGGGTAATAATGCGAATAATTACATAAAAATAGAACCTCTCCAAATTCGTAGAAAAAGAGCGCGACTGGGATGTCTGTTCAGTACACTTAAAAAATATGTCGTGGGAGCGCTATCGGTCTCAGTAACCTTACTTAAATTCAAAAACACTATAAGAAATGGGGAGCAGACAAATTAAAAGGATTAGGCAAGTTCTGGAAGAATGGGTTCATTAGTGTAGATGGGAAGCTAGCAGAGTGATAGTGAAGTGATACGAGGGAAATAAGTGATTTTGAAAAGGTGGGAAGGGAAATGTTAAGTCATATGTATTTTTGTATTTTTTTTTATTGTATTTCTTTATATTCTGTCATCGGGTAAGATCTGCCCATTTGTAATAAATAAATATTATTATTATTATTATTATCATNATCTGCCCATTTGTAATAAATAAATATTATTATTATTATTATTATCATAATCCTTTAATATTTATATTTTAGTGAATACCAGGGTGTAGTATGCACAGACCGCGGTACATTTTGGAGCTTCTATACGGCGCACGGGTCCTAAACTCCACAATATATTGTAAATATTTATGTGAAAATGAAACCCTTTTGAAAATGAAATGGGAAATGTTATTTTGTACCTATTATTAACGACGGATTCAGATAAAGGATGTCATAATTAGTTTGTCCACATAGATCTTTCATATCTCACTGAATGTGGAGCTTGGTATTAAAAGTAACTGTTTTAGTAATATACTCTAAAATTTGATTTAAAGTTGGAACATAAAAGATTGTCAAAAAATGTGTAAAAATAAGGAACATAAACTTTACTCTATGTTTCAGCTATCCCCGTCCAAATAATATAGAAAGTATGAAATGGCAGGTCTAATTCCATTCTTCGAGAACAAAGATAAGTGTCGATAAATTGTTCTTCTAAAAAAAAAAAAGAATAAATATATTCCAAAGAAATGCACTCCATTTTTTTATATTTACAAGATTTACATTTTTAACATTTGATAAATGACTCATTTATCAACACAAAAAAAGACTATTAAAGATGCGAACAAAATTGTGACAGGATGTTTTTTTTTTTTTGGGGGGGGGCTTTAGGGCTCGTCAACATCGAGGTCATTAGAGCCCATGACAGGATGTTTCTCTGTTTTATAAATGCTCACAGAGAAATTTTTTTTTCGGAAATACGATTTTAAAGGGGTAAATTGTGGTGAAATAGTATACACACATATAATTTCAGTTTTTGGATGTAAACTTGCTTCTTGCATTTCACGAAATCACGAATGAGGATTAAACGATCGCATAACAAAAGTTTCCTGGCAACACCGTGCTACTTCAATTAGTATTAGATCAGCTTAAAAGGCAAATGAAGCAACTAATATACAATTAACATATCCATAATGCACCTTGTTTTCATGGGAAAGTTAAGGCGCTTCAACAGTCATGCGACCGCTGGAACCTTGGTCCTTTCACCTAAATTACCCCGCGTTCCGTTCTCCTCTACACTTACATAAGTGTGTTAAGCCGCTCCTCCAGGAAAGGAGTGTTTACGTTACGACAAAGTCGCGTAACTCAAGAAGCTCAATTGTATCGTGTGAAAGTTCATTTCGTTAGGTCGTTATTCCATTCTCTCTTTCGTATATCTCTTCCGATCGCGGGAACTCCAAGGTTTCTGCTCGCTGTGTTGGATACGGGAGATCACTACATCAAGAAACGCAATGACTAGTCTACTGGTTTCACATACCACGAGTCTAGTACTACTTATCTACAGAATTCTACGAAAAAATTGGAGGGATGATAAAGCACATTACTTAGAAGTAAAAACCATCAAGTTACACATGTCCGGAAATGTCTCCCAAAGGGGATAAAATGACACCAAGACAGAGAAAGGTCACAAGACAAAAAGTTGTGTAAATCGCTTTATTAGCGGAATTGAGAAAGTGATATAGGTGTTCAAAGTTAAACAACAATAAATTAAAACAGATGTACACATTTAGACCCTTTAGCAGCAAGACAAGCTTCGCACTGACGTCGCGAGTATCCGCGAGACTCCGGACAGGACATACTCGTTAATACATGTGACGTCAGTGCGAGGCCTGCATCGTTGCTAATGGGCGAAATTTCGAACATCTATTTTAATTTGTTGTTGAACTTCGTAAACATCTATACTACTTTCTCAATTCTCTATTAAACCGCTTTACACACCTTATTGTCTTGTGTTCTTACTCTGGTATTTTCGGACATTTTACCTTTACGATTTCTGTATCCCATTAATGTACTTTATCATTATCACTTTTTATGGAGTTTTGGAATGTTTTGTACATTCCTTGTCAAAAAGACAAAAACTCTAACTGAACACGTGTGAATCATTCTCACAGATTGTTAAAGAAAGAAAAATATTGTGTGTTCAAATGCATCAAAGTTATAGTAATTGTTTTGTTACAAATGACTTTATACTTCAAATTCAATGATTCACCAAGTTCTATAACTACAGATCAAACTTAAATTTTCTGTAAGTGCTAATCTGCTATTGAAGTATCTTCACAAATTAAAAGTACTGGGTTAGTGTTTCTTTACGTATATTTCTATCTTCCAGTGCTTAGATATAGACCTAAGAAACAATTTACGAACTGAAAGCATTTCACGTTTAATTCGCATTTTCATTCAAATATGGTTGGATCTAATTGTTTTGCGACAACGTAATTACTAAAAAATGATATCCAATGTATGAGTTCTACAAACAGGCGTAATTCAGCTTCTATTATATGAAAATATCGTTTGGAATACAATTTGGATTGAGTAATTGATTACCGGCGAATTCCGAGGTTAGAGCACCGCGAGAAAGAAAATCGAAATATTGATTTTTATTAAAATGTTCAATTTTAAGATGTTTAATATGGCACAAATTAAATTGTTATTTTGACTTAATAATGCCCAGCTTTTAATATCCCTTGATCATGTTTGACGTAATCATTGAATTATTCCTCTGATTTCAATAATATTTTACAAGTCTTGGGTCTCGTATTAATAGTCCTACAATTGTGCGCATAAGTCTATAGAAATAATTGCAAATATCAATTTAAAGTTCCAGTAATATTTTTACTTTTATTTTTATTTTTTATTTTTTTCGAAGCAAGAGTTTTTACTTTGTCGTTCACGTATTCCTTTCGTAGTTCGTCCTTGGTGTGATTGCAAAGAGATATTATATTTCTACTTTCAGTAAATTATAATCATTTGAAAATGCGCATCGGTACATTGAAAGATCTAAAAGGAATTGCCTTTACTAGAATGAATTCAACTAAATGTTCATTTTAATACAATTGAATTTTTAGAGCACCACAAGTAAAAGTTTGGGAAATTGTGATTATTCCTGTTACCAATTCTAATTGCATACTTGACACACAAGTGTAGTAGCGATAATAATGACAGGAAATAATCCCGCAGTAATATACTTCTGGTCGTTCTCGACATTGACCTCCACTAATTTTCAAGGAACAGACAGGTATGGTCATGACATAAGTCGTTTTCATGGACAACCTCTACATGGAACTTTCATCACAAACACTTACCTATCCTTAAGTTAATCTAAGCTTATGCGTAATTTCGTGATGTATAACTATATTTACTGGTAGAACTTACGTGTTACTGGTCATTTTATATTTAAATATTCACCAACTTCAGAATATGGAGTTCAGTTATATCCGCAAAATTAGAGAATTTAGAACGAAATATTTTTAAAAACGTTTAACACAATTTTCTTTTTCGTTTCTGGAATTAGATAACGACAAATATTTCATTTTCAGAATATAACCATTTGAATGTACCAAATAAATAAGTTATATATTTTTTAAAGGCCCGCGACAGCGGAAACAAGTTACGTAAAAAAACTACATGAAAAGCTTATTTTCAAATTAATCAGATATTTTGACAGGTTGTTATCATGAATAACTAAATTAATTAATTCAAGAATAATATAACTGCATAATTAATATAAATCTACATCAATAATCTTAATAAATCTTCCGTGTACAGAAAAATGCATGTTAGTACGTAATTCTAACCTAGACCCTTTGAAGGGTACCTATAAAACTAAGCGCAATTATAAGAAACAGTCGGAAAGAGATCGTACACGATTTTAATTCTGGAATTTTTCTACTTTATTTTCAGAAACCAAAATAAACAATTTATTGACAAAATAAAATAAGAAAGTTCTCATTTTTTCTATCCACTACCACTGAAATTGACTCGAAACTATTTTGCTGCGTCTATACCAAGCCTTCAAGCAAAATACCTTTAATGCGGATGTAATGCTTACTAATTGTACATTACGTACAAAAAAATAAGCAAAATCGTTGGAGCCATTTTTGAGAAATATTCGAAAGAGTACTTTGACCTTCATGTGAAGTACCCTTTGTTTTAAAGTTAAAAAAAATAGAGCACGTGCATCGACAAAAAGTAAAATCTAACGTAAATACGAAACATGAATTAAATATATTCATCAGTTTTCTCATAATCGCTGCGCACAGACTTATATATACTACGTGCATGAGAAAGTAAAAACAGAGATGGGTCTCTCTTTTATAATACAACTTTATAATATAAAATTTAGGTGCCAAAAAAGGTTTACATAAGCAAACCACCAACATAAATTAAAATAACGAGTAAATTTCAATGGTTGTTAAAGGTACATTCAAATGGGAATCCCAAGAATCACATGATGAAAGCAACTAGAACTCAGCAAGTAATTCCCATAAAAATTAAAAAAAGTTCTCGTTAATTCGAGCAGCAACGAAGTCGCAAATGACCATGGCAAATGAGGAATCAGGTCGAAGCTTCTGCCCAGCCCCATCTATCTTCTCCAATGTCACCAAAGAAACACGTAGTAGAAGGGGAAAAGTGTGGCGACTGCAAAACTCGTGAGAAACAGCCGCGGGTGGCGAGCGCGTCCACGCCTTCCCATCGCTTAACGCCCACCTCCGTTCCCCTCCCATCCTCTCCTTGGCGGACTTCCCGCACTTCCACTAACTGTCTCTGTCCCGCACTTCCTCCTAGTTAATAATATGTTGTGGTTTCTTTAACCAGGACAGGTTAAAATATATTTAGATAATGTCCAATACTTGGACAATGGTTCAATGTCACGGAACCCTGAGGTACACCAGGTGTTCGTACTGGACCAGAATTTACCCTTCTTAAACTGATCGATTTTCGAAAATTAAGTGGATACAAACCCGACCTCTATTCACGGACATACAGCTTAATATTATAAAAAAAACAACAACAGTCATTAAATTGCCCAAAAATGGTACATTACGTTTCAACACTAACTAGACCAAAGAAAATGATGACAAAAGATCACCCCATGACCAATGTTGAAACCTGGTAAAAATGCAACATTTTTGCACAATGTAATGATTTCTCAATATTAAACAGCGTGTGAATAGGAATCATATTTGCTTTCTTTGAATTTACACAGACGTTAAAATATTTATTTATCTTAGGTATAAATCATTGGGGCGACCCTAACGCACTCGCCTTCTACCTCTTGGGACGCCGGTTCAAACCCGGTTCGATCAAAGTAGAATCCGAGGTGTTCGAGGCAGGTTTTCTCGGGGTGTCTCCCGTTTCCCCTGGCTATCATTTCACCACAACATTCACTCATTATCATTCACCCCCATTTCATATTTCCAAGCCGACTTGAAAACTCGTGGAAATTATCTTCAACCCTCCTAAAAATTCCTAATTAGGAGAGACCCTTGCTCCGGATGGGGATTCTACGGGATGATGATAAATAAAAATAAATGAATAATAAACCATTGAGTTCAGAATAACCCTTATTATGTGTTTCCATCTTGAAATGCCAATTCATTGTTTTACATACATACAAAAAATTACGTAATTCAAAGAAAAATCGGTCCTGATAATTTGTATATTTTACCCTACAGTAGATATTGAAACACACGTCAATAAGTTTGGATTTCTTTTACCTCATTTTGCCCGGCGTTGCCCGGGATTCGTATATACTATTCTAAATTCATATGTTAGTTTCCGTATTTTTTCTACTTGCGTGGTATTAAATTTTCACTTTGGTTACTTACAAAAATTAAATACCACTAAGAAAACCTGTGTTTAATTAAATACCTAAGAAAAAATACACACAGTTTTCAGTATTGTATGCTAGTATGTACATAATTAGGAAATTATTTTTAAATTCAGGCAGGAGGAAAATACATTTTACACAGAAAGCTTAATAAACAAAGCGCATAGTTAAGACTTTGGGTTTCATTCACTTTAAGGTTATGTACTTGAAAACAATGTTCTTGAGAGCTTTTATATAATTTTGATTCTAAGATGTTTGATTCATGTATTTTATGCGTTCATGGGATTGTCCGCCTCACGCAACGTCATCGAACTTTGGCGGACACAAAACGAAGCTTCGTAATAAATAGTTCAGTAAACTTCATAGTCAGAGAGTGAATATTCACATTTACTAATTTGCTGCCAATTTTAACCATTTTTCTGCTCTTTCAATTCATTAATATAAACTATATTTTACATTTAATTGCAATAACGACGTGTCCTTTTAAATTTCAAATAATTACATCAATTCTTTTTTTCCAAAGTAAACTAAACTTATGATATATTTGTGATTTAAAAATCAGTTTATTTTTTTTTAATGAAGTATTTTTCCGTAAGACGTAATGTAATTCTCCGTCAAGAATTATTGCAATTATTTAATTTAAATGGTCTTTGAAGTAATTTTTTAAAATTCAGAATGAAAATGAATAATGTAATTACATTTATTTATTCATTCAAATTTCTGACATTTTATTGAAGTACTCCTTCTTCACAGGGTGATGCGACGTTAGATGTGCGATGTGCTTGTGTTGTTGCAAGCAGAACAGGGGAGAGGGTTGGTCAGTTTTATTCCCTTCTTGCTACCGAGTGTATTTCTCTATGAGTCACTTTTTTCGTGTTCGTTTATGCCTGTATGTACGCACAGAATAATAAAATGAGTCGCAATGAGTTACTTGTTTATTCGTAATATCCTGATTAGATGGTTGGACCTTCTTTTTAAACTGAAATCGTTTTTTCGGGGGAACCTCGGATCGGTCAAACGATTAACCGACCGGAGGTTCGTTTCCGACTTCACCGGTTTTAAGGGGGTTTCTCGTATATGAAAATGGTTACGAACCAGGAATCGAATACGGGATATGCGGCTTTGATCGCAAGGATGTAGCCATGACCATCGAGCTTCCGTCACCTCCATTAGCAGTGAAATACAGCATTTTTACGTATAATAATAAATTTAATAAATTTATTGTCAAAAATTGCGACCACGCGGAGGACAATAAGCTAATTTTCTCTCCGAAAGCAAGCAAGGGACCATCCTATCAATTCCGACACAGGGTCCTACGGCAGAGGCGAATTTAACATTTCAGTACACTACTGATAAGTTAAGTATAAAAGTAGTACGGTACGTGTTGTAACATTAACAGAACGCCAACAAATTTCCGTTTCATAAAACACACACACACACAAATTCAGAATCACGCATTCTTATCAAATTTTTTTCTTAATCGTATTAAAAAGACTCTAAATTTGATTACACCGCCTCTAGGTCTAGAGAGTCTGAATAAAAAAATCCGCTTTCCAGGAAAACTGGAAAAAAATTGGCAACCCTTGTACTTCTTGTTTCGTGACCGGCGTCGTCCCTGTTCCAAGCCCCTGTCCGTTGCTGTTGTTGCAGCAGCAGCAGCAGCAGCAGCAGCAGCAGCGTCCAGTGGTTGGCCTCCGTGAGTAGCCTTTTGCACGTGGGAGTCAGCGACATTGAGATTGACCCTTGACGACGGTCGGGGAATGTTTTTGCGGCGTATCAGACAGGCAATTAAGAAAGCATTTCAAAGGAGGAAGATAACTTATCCACAGTGCGAAAGCTTCTTAAATTATTAGTTATCTGAAATATTTTTGTTCAAATATTCGTGTTCTCATGGAATAATATAAATCTAGTGAAAATGGCAGAGAATCTCGAGCTCAATTCTAGATAAGTCTCCACTTTCCCATAGCTGATGTCAGAGTACAGTTTTGGGTACCTAATATAGAAAAATTGCACAGTTATCCATTTAAAAAAATTATTATTTGATTTTAAGAATGAAGAAATGATGTTTTTAGTTACCTCAATTGTAATAAAAATAACTATATAATTAAATTAGGTACTTTTCACGCTACCATGTATAGTTTTACATTTATAATTATGAATGTTCTCATCAGATATCGTTTGTTTCCGCAATTAACATTACTATGACATTCTCCAAATAGGCTGTTTTCAGTTTATAATAATTATTTTCAAGACTAAATTGAGATTTTCACTGACATTAATGATATAGTAGGGAAAAACGTATCTCACATTCTCTTTCAATATCATTGCTTGTTAAAAAAAATACCCAGTTAGCTGATTTATAGGACTTATTGTAATGAAAATACTTGGTATTGGAGGTCTGATGCAGTCAGAACGAATTGAGGTATATATGAATATTCTACGCCCCTATTTTACCACAGGGAATCTGAGGTATTTAAACTAAGATAATTTAGTTTCTACAGTGGAAGTTGGTGTCAAAGAAGAGCTTCATCTCATTGTAGGCATCGATGAAGATGGTCCTGAATTGAGGAACATATATGAAGAAAGTTTTAAGTGCGAAAAACATGATTTTACAGAAGTCACAAAAAATTGATAATAGAAAATTACGGAAACACAAATAAATAAAATATTAAAAAATATAAGAGAAAAATTTCAAGGAATATTATCCTTATAAACATTTTTCTTATTCATCATCCTCACCACCACCAAAGATTACTTGTTTAATGTTGCAACTATTGGTGCTTTAATAAAATGAAATTTTATCCAAATATAAGGCACTCTGTTAAAATCGTTGTGCCAAATAATTAAATTAGGGAGACTGTTCTAAGTGCTTCATGTGATTTCCCAAAACACTCCGAGCGTATCGGATAGTCCAAGAAGACTGTTTGCCACATCTAATGAACATAATTTTGCCTGGCGATTCGACGAAATATTGAAGGAAAAAAGAAGTATTATAATATCGATTTCGCTGACGGATATTGCATAATACCCAATAAACCTTCGAATATAGTATATATTCGTATACGCATTAAACTATAAAAGATGTATCTCGTATCATTCTTATAAAATAATGTTTTATTCATCATAATCATGTTTTTAAAATATTTTTATTAATTACAAAAGGTATGTAAAAAATTATGAAAACTCATGCGAAAGAATTAAAATTCAAACAACCGCAGGAAGTAATCAACACTCGTATCAAAGGACGACAAACACTATAGCTAAATGGCACTTAAGCACAGAGCTTGGCATTAGAAGGCTATCCACTACAACCTCACGACAATGTAGACGCTAGTGCTAACTTTGGATCGTCTTAGCAAATAAACTATCGGCAAGAGGCACTAAACCGATAACCACACTTTTAGCGTTGCCAATAAGAACAATTTTCTGAAAGAAAAAAAACATTTTTAAAGTCTTCACTTTGGTGTACTTAATTAATTATCTAATAATTTATATTAGTTGTAATTCGAAGTTGTGAACATCCATAAATCTGTTAGCAAAAATTTGAACTATAACTGAGAATAATTTTTATATCCAAATTTTTAATTTAGTAAACATTTTACACGCTGGTTAAGAGTTTGACGTACATATTTAAAGTTCTGAAAGAAAAATAATAAATGTACTCATTCCCAGCTCACAACATCGAAAAATAGATACCTCGAACATAAAAGTTGGCTACAATACTGAGAGTAAAATATCAACCAAATTGTTCAACGAGAAAATAAGAATGACTGAAGTTAAATCTGTAGACAGATACCGTATTCGTTTCGTGACTGTGCAAATGTACATTGATCTACATAAAGTCCGCCTGATATTCATAAATTAAAACAAATAAACTTTTGCGAGAATCATACACTTTAATATGAAGATGTTCCAGAAGATTTGAATTCCTCTTCTGCGTAACCGAGCGCTTAACAGAAATGAAGTATCATACTTCAAAAGATGTGCTGAAGATTTCCTACTGTATCTCTTTCACCTTATCCTTTTCGAGATAATAGGAAATAAAAGAGTACATCAAGAAAACTCTCAATTGACTCAATTATTTGAAAAGGATTTTACTTGGCTATTTGAGTCCTGACAATTAAGAACTCTGACTCGTCTCACCATGCTGGTATATAATATAAGGTATGGAATTGTGTACGAGTTACGTGATTCTTCATTGTAAATTATCATATGATATTCATAACTATTCTGATACCCTATTTACATTACTTAATGCTAAATATGAAACTCTGGGAAACTTGCCTACGATTAGCAGATGGGAGAAAGAAGTATCTACCATATTATCCAGGTCTAATAAAACAGTCTTTGTACGTATAAGTAAACGTTAGTACTCGTATTATTATACAGAATGTTATAGTTTCTTTCAATTTCCCATGCGATTAAATCACACGGTTTAAGCTAGTCAAACGTAATATGATTTACTGCGTCAGCCACAGCTCGACGTACCAACCTTGAGTTGTCTTCGGCCTCGAAAAAGGACTGGCCGTAGCGTTTCGTGACTCTGCTCTATGTCAGAGAATTACGTCAACACAGCTCAGATGTTATAATTGCATGTCGTGCCATTACATAGTGGAATTCGTATTTACTTGGTAGAGCAAGTACACGCAGGATAGCGATGTATTCCACCGTGACTAACAAGCAACACATACTTGATGCCTCAGTAGTTCGTGTCAATACATGGACTTCCTTCATCACCTCTAGTTACGAATCAGTGGGTACATGTTTTGTTGTGGTGTATTCAAGGGTAAGACAAGCGCGTACTCTAAATGCTTTTCGAAATACCCTCATTTCATTAAATATATTATAGGTTAACTGGAAATTATTTGATTTAATTTCAATCAACTAAAGAAAAATAGTTTATATTTATGTGGTTAAATATTTAACTGGAAAGTTTAAGTCTGATGAAGGCGTCTTTTGAAGTATAAAGATAAATTACTCAGGACAAATTACTTAGATGTGGAGTTAAGTACTATACCATTGAAGGACATCAAACGTGTACGGATGGAAAAGGCGTCACCACGGTCAAATACAATGAAGATCTAATTTTGTTTCGATTTATTTTAAGCACACGGAGATGGTGGTGAGAAAGGGAGGTTATTGGGCGGTCGCTTACTCATTATGAGAGGATGACTCCGGTGTACAACGCTCTGGGACCGAACAAAAAAAAAAAACTACGAAAATCTCATGCTTCATTAGCTCTACATCAACTTTGATTCCATCCAGAATAAAGTACCCCTACTCGTATAATCTCGTATTATGGAACAATGATGCACGATGAATCTTCTCACGATAATTTTTCTTCTATCTCAATGAAATTCTACTGTGTCATAATGGTTGTTTTTAAACGTCAAGATACTATTAAATTTGCAAACTATTTCATGTAGTCGTTCAAAACTTACATTACAAAATTTAGTGGAGTAACCTTTATTTATTATATCCCGTACCCAGGCTTACTTTATACCAGGTTGGAATGATGATGATGATGAGAGGATGCTGTGGTGGAATGATAGGTAGCGGAAACGGGAGTACCCCTCGAAAACTTGCCGCGAACCCGCATCGTCCACCACCGAAAATTCTGCTTCGATCAGACAGGGCTTGAACACTAGAGGTAGAAGCCGAGTACGCCGGGCTTGCCTTCCTAGGCAAGGAGTTTGTTATATATCTGACAATATGGTGGTGGTAACTATTATTAAAAATAAATAAAGATACGTTTAACTTGTTCTCCCAGACCCATAGTCAGGAATTTATTTTGGCAGGGGCAGAAAATTATCGTCAAAATTAATTGATGTTAAGTTATTGTCCTTTTTTTTAGTTTGTTCAGTGGAATATTTAATGTTGTAACTTTGTAAGCAAGGCAGGAGTGATGTGAAGATGAGGAATATGAAGGGAATATGTTAAGAACCCCTGAATGACTTCTTTTTCATACGGGGTGATCTGTGTATCTGTTTCAAGTCTAAATAAATAAATAAATCTCGTAAGCATATTAAGAATGAATATTATTGATCAGAGGTGTCTTTATCAATGAATACCACCAAGTACTTTTAGTACAATAATAAAAATTATCGGGAGAGGTTCAGGACCTCTGAGCCCCCAGCCTCCTACGTCTTTCACTACGTAGAACTGAATCCTCTTTTTCTTTTTTTCACAAAATCAGATCCTCTCTTCACTCCGCTCTTATCCACAACGTGTCTCCAGAACGCCTCCATATCGTACGCTTGCAAGTCATTGCCCGAGTAAGCTCAGTTAATGATGGAATAGCTGATTTGCTGCGTCATCAACCGCCAGGAGACTTTCGTAATGCTGATCATCTCCATCTCAAATCTTCCGGGGAATCCATCGTGATCTGGATGCAAAGTCCAATGGAAGAGGGACCGTGCCATGATAACAGGACCATGTGCGCATCACTTCTTCAAATTTCATCACGAATATATGAAACCTTTACGTCAATAATGCCATCAAATATAATTGCAATTATTTAATTTAAATGGCGGGTGAGATATTTTTTCAAACTAAAATCACAATAAGTATGTTACACTTTATTTATGCCGATTTGAGATAGTTTAGTGATTTAATTATATCTTCGCTAGTACTAAGTACCCAGTCCTCAGGTTCACGATATCGCTAACTCTACAGTATCAACCTCGAAGTATCGATACTACTAGGGTCCGGATGTGGTTGTAAATATCGCGATGGGATTTAAACCTCGGCCGTCAAGACAACCGTTCACTGTCCCACTCACAGACCCACCCTGACTCGAAATCGGGCAAACATTTACACAAAATCAGCGGACCATGATGCAATGCAAGTGGCTGTTGTGGTGTGACAGTGTTTCCGATATAATGGCAGTACGCCTGAAAGACCAAGGTAGACAAGAGAGCACCTGAGATACCACCTTCATCGGCGTCGCTGCTGCCGCATGGAAGGCGAACGGTCGAAGACTCCAAGGTCCCATGAGCCACGAGCAGCGCTCTCTTCGCTTCCAGCACCTCCATCACCTCCAGCATAACATCGCATTCCAACACTCACTCAACCATCGAAGAATCTGATATTCCGTATACATAAAACTCTTAAATTGCGGTAATCCACACCGCCAGGTAACATATTAATTATGTTACGTTGAGTGAAAATGGGAGACGGGACCGAAATTTGAATTCGTCTTTTCATTCAACGTAACATAATAAATCTGTTACACGGCGGTGGTTTACCGCAGTTAAAGAGTTTTGTATGTTTTTGAACGCCAGAATTGAAAAATATCGAACCACAATCAAGTACTTCCTAAGAGTCGCCTCAAATGAGGATACTAATCTCCATGAGATCACCTGAGAGGTCTGTGAGTCTCGCAAGTTGAATGTCACTGGACTCAAAGGCGAACGGGGTGGCGGCGCATCAGCGCGCTAAGTTGAACTCCCGAGTTTGAATCTCGGTCCTGTCTCACATTTTCATTCAACGTAACATAATTCATTTGAAATTCAGTGTTAACATGGAGAACAGGAACATACCTGTTACACTTTTTTCGGTTTCGATCTTCATTCACTCTTCTTTTACCTTGATTCACGATTCGAAATGCGATTTAGATTTCTTAAAATTAAATTGCATATCTCTACATCAATCTTTCAAGGAAAATTACGTCAACAGCACATTTTTACACTGTGAGGAGCATTTTACTTTTTGTTATTGAAGTCTACAAAAATATCTTTTATCAAATTCATAACATTGATTACAATTCAAATTTCAGCTTAATTGAAAGACTTCATCAAAAATTAAAATAACCCAAGAGTTGTCTTTTTTTCCCATTTATCCTTCCATTTATGGGGTTGCATTCACCTTTTTACCCATTCGGTTCCAGCAGTAGTAAAGAAGAAAAATGTGGCGGTACATAGAATAGCTATTTTTTCGCACAACTTGCTAATGTTAATTTCAACGTAGTAAGACTGCTTAGCTTCAGGTATGAACAGAGATAGTGGGAAATTCAAATAAGTATATTCATGATACATTTGTGTTTGCTATTTTATATATTTTTTGATATCAAATTAAAAGGCTGAACTTGAATAAATATTTTTCAATGCCACCATCATCGTCGCGTGAAAAAGTCGTAAGAAAACCCATGTTAAATACAAATCATTAATTTCTAATGCAGAAGATTCAATTTGGTATAGTAAATAAAAATATTTTTTTACAAAATACAACCATTTGTAATATTTTCATCAACAGTTTAAAAAAATAATATCAATGATTGATCATTTGGCCCGTACCTGGAGTTACCATTGATCTCAGTTTCTGATTCTATAATTTAATTCATGTAACATTTTATTCTTCAAAAAATTGCGGCAACGCCAAGAAAGGGTATTTATTATTTTACTGAGCATATCTAACATCTTCCTGCGTTACATTAATGTCTCCGTTGATCTTGTAATTGTACATTGTAATGACGAGTGTTTACATTATTCTTCATCTAAGAACGTGTCATGAGCCTCTTGCTACCACCATATTTCTCGAGGTTTGAGACACTATTTGGGTGTAGTTAGGATCAATGGATTCATACATTTCAACATTTTCTTTTTTAAAATGATTTTTTCTCATCACTGTTGAGTACGACGATTCTTCTCAACTATCTGTAGATTGTCGTTAAGTCTTTCTGTTAACGGAGGCTATTTCTGTGCGAAAGTCATCGTTAGATGTAGACACGATGATGACGGTGGTAGGAATTCCAATTATCACTGAGGAACTGGCAGAGGAGAATATGAGAGTGATTCTTACATCTAAAGCGGTGACTTATGTTCCGAAATTCGTTCATGGGAGTATAAACAAAACGATAATGATATTATTTAATTTTACGAAATGTACGTTTTCTGGACATATAAAATACCATCAACTGTTTACTTTCTATTCTTTCGCATTTATGTATTAGTATGGATTTAAAACGTTCTTTCTTTTTTACTAATTTCATAAAACTGGAAAGCCTTACAAATTATACTAATGGGCTGTACTTCATGATTTTATTGTCTCTTATTAAAATGTATTTGCTTGATCTGAAATAACCTCTGTCATTATTTCTGGAAAATATTTTATATGCCATTATTTAATTAACAAATTGCGCTATTGGTTCCCAAAATGATTATCTTCATAATATAATTTTTTTTGTATTTTTTTTAAAAATTTAGTTTGTAAGTGTTATGAATAAAAATTCATTTACTTTCGATATTTTAAATTTTGGTGTCATTCGTTTTTTAGGAGTATGTTTTTAATAGCAATAAGATATTGTTGTTGTGACACTGAAACCAATTTAGATTACGGCGAACTGTTACTATTACTTGACCTTTGACGCAATACGTTGTCGGATAAGGAGTGAACTTCATTAAAAAGAAACCGGTTTCATTAACAGGTGACTTTCAAAAAACGCGGAAACGATGCTCGATATTAACTTATGCGGGGTACTAAGCATTAACTTCTTTCTTTCACGTATACTTAATTTTTATAAATATGTATCTGATAACAAGAAATATATTGCCCGTTTTTATAATTAAACAATACAGAAAATAATTTGTAAATTAAACGAATAAAAAGAATTAGTTATATCAGAGTAGCAAAATTTAGTTTCTCTTATTTACTTATGTTTTACCAAATTTTACACATCGACTTAAACAATTTGACTCTAAATAATAATATTACATGGTTATGTCAAAGAAAGTTAGGTATACGATTTCATACTCTTCTTGATTTGGGCATTAACATAGTGAAGTTGAGTGATACAGCGTAGATGAGATCGTACGCCTATTCACGTTATTATTCCTCATTCACGAGTTTTTCAAGAAAACCCTGTAGAAACGTGACCACGAAACGGAAAACGAAACAGACAAGACCAATTATAATGATATAAAGAGACATAGAAAGTGATAAAATATTCCATTAATATTTATAGATCAATAGCTCCAGATGGGGATAAATAATATGCTAAATCTAGGATGTAGCCTCAAGTTACCATCTGGGAAGCCAATGAAGTCTTATGACTATGTTTATCTGTCTATAAAATGTAAAATTAATTTCATGCTATTTAAATTAGCTTCAATTATGTCCATAAATCAATATATAACTCACGAAAATGTATGTAACTTTGCTCCATTCACTCATACACACTTCTCTTTTATCAAGCACTCGTCCTGACATCATTCTTGCATATACATACAAATTACAAAAATATATCAAGAAAAATAATTTTTGCATCAAAATTATAGAGGTTCGTTAAAATTAAACCATATATGAAAAAAAATAATAATAATTTTAAATAAAGGAATGAAACAAATCTTATACCTAAACAATTATTTCTTATTTATGTACTATAATATGCTTCAGATTCATTGTTAAAATCATGTTAAACATGAGTGATTGAGTAGTTCATGTGAAGGATTTGTTACGTTTACATATTTTATTTTCCCTTCAAAAGGGAATGAAATAGTCTTACAGTTATTTTTGATATTAATATTATTTCACTTTTGAATACTTATATGCCTTAGAAACATTTCCACAAAATGTTATGACAATCAGACGATTCAAAGGATTTTAAAATTTAATTTGCATGTGAGTGTAATATTACACGTAGAATAACAAATGTGTTTTTCTCAAAAGTATATTTTTCTTTATTAAAAGTGCCTTTTCTTTGACTCCCAGTGAAAGCTTGAATTTTTTGAGCTTGAAGGTAACCTTTTAAAGCAAGGTCCTTTGAGAGAAACAGAATTTTTGAGATATAAAAATGTATAATGAAATTATCAATTTTTTCCAATCAAAAAGACTTTTTAAAATAAGAAATTCAATATTTTTTCTCCTTTATCTGTATGCTAATTTTCATTATTCTAGTTCCCAACTCGAAATGATGTTTTTTAAAATTCCTATTTCTAAAATTATGAAACTAAATACAATAATGAAAATGCATTTCTATATAGTAACCAACATCAAGCTCAAAATAAAAATTACTATCGTTTACATTTTAGATGAGCAAGACTAAGATAAAGATACGCCAAAACAGTTTCTCTAATTTTGATAGTTACTTGATACACCTGTTTGTTTTTACTACGTAGTGACAGACGTATTCTGCAATATACCAGACTTCAGATTCGTTGAAAACCTACACAACAAATCACAACTCAAACCTCCTACATTTTCTCACACACCATCGAAGTGATACAATAAAATGACCCTCCCCAACAGAGCTTCAACTCCTATCACTCTGAAACACACCCATTTCTTCCGAGCTCATCCCTTACACTAACCATGTTTTGACAACTTTAAGCTCAAACATTTTCCCTCCCTCATATGCATTCTACATACTAAATTCGTGGCTCTCACTAAAAAAGGGGAAGTGAGCCGGCTGCAATGGTTAAAGTGGAGAAGGAGAAGGGGAATAAAGAGAGCCCGGAAAGAAGGAGGGAGTGGGGTACAAAACTGCAAGAACCGCTCCGCGCCCCCGAGGAGTCAGATCTCTTGAGTACAGCTTCACGCCAGAAGCTTCATTGCACAGCTTGGTACTTGCGACGAGGGGGGGAATGAGCGAGTAAAGCTGGAAGGAAGAGTGACGGAGCGTGGCAGAAGCATCGTTAGATGGGGGGACGGGGTACGACCCCCACCCCACCGTTTGAGCGAGGGAGTTTCCCCTCCCCCAAACTTTCCCCCATCAACCTCTCACGCATTGACGACTTTATACCATGAATGGAGGCGCGGCCGTTAGCATACGAATCGCGGACATAAACCCAGGCGGCGACGTCGTGTCGACGGAAAAACCGGTATGGGGGAGGTGGTGAACATGCCGGAGTGGAAGAAGGGAAAATCACGAGATGCTCCACACTCTACCTTCCCCTCAGAACACTATCGGCTGCAAACCACCCCTCGCAATTTTGTCTTCCACCCCTTCACATTCTATTCCTCCCTGGCCTTCGACTTTATCACACGGAGACGACTAGGACCCGATGTCCCTACATACGCGAACTCCTCACATAAGCGAGTTCGCGAAACACGAACGGTGTGCAGTCTTAATGGCAGCGAAGGAATAGGGAGACTCGAATAAGGAAATGAAATTTGTTAAAATAAGAAAATAATAAAAATTCAGTGGAATGCTAAACATGTTCTTTGACGAAACTATCTTCCTATTCAAGGTAATTTAAATTGAGATAGACGCCAGCGTGTTTAACACCAGCCCTATTCACTAAAACATTTATGAACTAACTCTTCCTCCGTAAATGCTTCTTTTCATTTGGAAGGTTAGAAATTGCAAATCGGAAATATAATAAACAACCATTTAAAACAAATCCTTAGATCATCATCAGCTTTATCATCTTTCAATGTTTTTGATTTTACTAGCGCTATCGAATAAAATGAAATAAATTACATTTAATATAAAATGTGGATTGCTTATTCCTTCCAAGTTTCTCTTCCGGTATAAGTGATTCATGGGATCAACTTCAACCGGGTATCATTCTTGCAGAAAATTAAAACAAACAAACAAGCAAGAAGTAACGATAATTCGCAGTGAAGGTCAACAAAGCTAAGAAGAACGATAGAAAAATACCTCAAATATATCAGGAAAAGAGGGAAGGAACATTTTGGACTGAGAAAAGGGTACAACGAGTCATCCATGCACCTCATCTAATACTGAAATTCCGTTTCTATAATTATAATTAATTTCTAATCGATTGTCCCATTTCCATTTGTTCAAAATTTTGGACTTTTCATTTCTACCAGTCCTCATATGGATTCGTGAGAGAAAACGAGATGGGAAAGATGGACTTCAAACCCATTTTTTAGAAAATTTCGGATTATTCCCCTTACGTCGAATACTACTCCAACCTGTATCAACAGAAATATATTCGGTTAGGCGGGTTTCAGAGAAACGATGAACGTGATAAAAGAGTCTTCTTTGGCAAACTATTTAGAGAAGTAGACAAGTTTACTTCAGAGTTAACGTTGTTGCTTCTTGCAAAGAGCGAAGACTTCGATGTCGAATAGTTCACGGTGACTATGAATCAACGGAAACAATGAGTTCACGGAGACTACAAGTTCACTGTTTTTTATCACTACAAGTTTTCGGACACTACAAGTTTACGGAGACTACAAGTTTACGGAGACTACAAGTTTACGGAGACTACAAGTTTACGGAGACTACAAGTTTACGGAGACTACAAGTACATTGGTTTCGGTCACTACAAGTTTACGGAGACTACAACTTCACGGATTTCGGTCTTTATAGGTTTGTGGAAAACACCAATTCATTGCACTAAATGTTTACAGAGACTACTAGTGTATGAAAGCTAGGAAATCACGTGAATGATACTTATCACAAGGATATACAATTAATATGGTAATAGTAGACAATTAGTGAAGGTTAATACGTGTTAGGACAACAACGTGGTGAGAATGACGGAAGATCGGAAGGGAAACAGATGACTCCAACAGTAGCACGAATACTGTGCAAAGTCTTGTGTCGTTGGCGGCGAGGACGGAGTCCCCGAAAGAGGACTGGAGAGGACGAGAGAATGAAGGCAGCAATCTTTGCGCGCGGTGGGGGGAATGACTTCTGTAAACTTCTTATCGCATGCATAGGGCTTAAAACTTTATGGAGAATAAAAAATATATATCCTCACTCGTGGAAAGAGCTCTGGAAAGGCAACCCGAGAGCGTTGTCTTGGCATTTTACTCCCTCTCCAACCTCCAGCCATTCACCTTCATTGCACAGCTTTCTCCTTCGTCAACGTCTTCAGCAATCGCTTCGCAACGACGCACCGATCAAAGGAAGATGATAATACTTGCTAAGTTTTCGAAAAGGGACTTTTAGACCTTTTGCACTGAATCAGAGGATATCAGTGGAGTAATAACGGAAATAATTCTGAGTTAGCTGCGGAAGTGAACTGATAAAGTTGGATACACTCTGTAGAATAATTTGAATGTTTACTTTTCAAAATAAATAATTATTCTATGCGATGAAGATAATATTTAAGTTAAGGACACAATAACTCATTCGGAACCCCTTCAGCATAGAGGTAGCTACTCTCGCTATTCCAAGAAATATAACTTTATTTCATGTTATTTACTTATTCTTTAATTTATGTCATTGAATACTGCTTAAATATTTAAAAAATGTTCAATTTTTTAAAAATCCATTTAGTTTCTCAAGTATTTCCTTCGATCAAATTTATTTTGTATTTCCTCTGTCAAGAATTGGATATACTGTTGTTTCAGTTTACTGTCGATAAATTTTTGTTTAAATTTAAGATAAATGTGAAGTTTTAATTAATTTATTAAACTTTATAACATTTCTGATGATGGATGGCACAGCAGTCGTAAAGGTTTCGTGTTCACATAAATGGAGACATTAATTCTTCTTCTTTGTTCAATAAAGTGCTTATGATGTAAACAACGTATAATTGTTAGTTCGTAGAATGAAACACTTGCGATACCGTCGTAATTCGATTTTTAAAATCAATATATAATATAAGGAAAGATTATGTCACTTCCTCAATTTTACCTTTCTCATATATTGACTACTGTAGATGATATCGCTCTTTTGCTACAACAATCTCACAACTAAATAATTTGGATTTTTATGTCAGAGTCATAGCAATAAACTTTGAGAGGATGGAATGAGAACTCTGCACAACAGTTCGCCAAGAGTGTGCAGGTCATGCCAATGTAGCGAGTCAACAGAGCGCTGTCTCGGATATTGACAACACTGTCATATACTGCTGTGTTCTAGCTGTCGATGGGTTATTACTCCACATATTTCTTGAAGGCAGCTCATTCCCGATTATGACGACATTGCTTGAAAGATCAATGTTTAAACGGGTGTATCAAAACTTTGAAACTAAACTGTACCTCCTGTAAAATTGATGTTTTCTTAGCCACGTCGCGCTTGCTGAAATGAGCTATACAACAGAAAGTTTTGTTATGTCTTTAATTTTGAAAACCTTATGTAAAATATAAAGGTATATAGTTATTTAATTAGATGTGACTAGTACCTCGAGTTGAGCATCTGGAATCGGTGTTCACTTTAAAATTAGGCTGATGAACCGTAGAGACTATCTAAACATATGTAGTCATGTAGGACTTACGAGAAATGAACTATAAAAATTTAAATGGTAGTTTTTGATCTAGATTATAATAATATCGGGATGGTTCTTGGGTTGAGGTCAAGAAATAATTTTGTACCAACGTGTCGAACTATATCAGTTCTTCATCAGAGCTAAAGAAAGTTGAATTTACAGTACATTATGCGTTACAGTTTCAGAATTTTGGAAAAATCTAAATATTATCCCCAAAGGTATAATTTACAACTCGTATATTACACTTTCATAGAACTCACCAATTATAAAAATGGTTCCTTAAACTTTAAATATGTACGCAAACCTATATACAATAGCCAAACAACAAGCTTGGCTGTCTGTCTGATTCTTCTTTCATGTTATACATACAAATTCCAAAGGAAATCAAAATGAAAACTGAAAACAGGTTACATTGTTCAACATAACTTGACGTTGGAACGAAGATAATTTATGGTCTGTCGTGTAAATTTATTATTTAAGAAAATCTATCTGTGTCACTTTGAGCACAACTATTCTTTATTTTATAATTGTCGTAATATGTAATATATTCATAAATAATAGACCAAATGGATTCGGAGATCAGACAAGTTATTTCTTTTAAAGCATTTTCATGACGAATTATGCTATTTTATGATTTAAAATAAACATTTAATATTATAATATCATCCACAGACAGCACTATTGAATGAAAGATGAGTTGTGTATTTAATTCTTTTTCTTCGATAACTCAGGGTTAAACTTCGAAACTTCGAACGTCTCATTCCAGCGAGAGTCCATCCCCATCTTCCCGGCCGCTGATAACAACTGTCCTGCGCGTCTACTGATAGCGTCAACACGTCACCGAGTCCGCCGCGTCGCCGCCACGCTGGGCAGGCAGAGCCCCTCGTCCGAAGCTTAAACGCGTCTCCGCATCGCTCCCAGCGTAATCGGCGACCCGCTCCGCTCCGCGCTGCGCTGCGCCTCATTAGGGGTGACGAGGGTGGCGAACGCATCACGACGGGGGTGAACGCGTCGACGGACCGTTGGACAAATGGGATGACGGATGGGAGGCCCGGGCACGACGAGACGTTTGCTCTAAATGGCTAGAGTCCTTAATTCAAAAGAGGAACGTCAGTCGTGTCCGTAACTTTAGAGCGCGTAATTTCTCATAATAGCTATATTTACGTCGCACCAATCCTCATAGTCCCTTTGGCGCCAGCTATTACTTTTTTTATTGTAGTATTTGTAAATGGGAAATGTAGCGTGCTAATGAAGCTTATCTACATGGAGCGATAGGAGATAGGAGATGGGTGGTAGGCTATTGTTAGTAGGTGGGTCGCTTAGCTGGGTTTACCAACATCTTGGACCACGTGGAGGGGTTAGTAGGAGTTGTTAGTAATCGTAAGAGCTAAGGACACCAGGAGGAGGTGGATAGAGGAAGGAGAGTTTGCTTTTCAGTAGTAAAGTTTATATAATATAATAAATTAACTCATATTCNCAGGAGGAAGTGGATAGAGGAAGGAGAGTTTGCTTTTCAGTAGTAAAGTTTATATAATATAATAAATTAACTCATATTCGATTGTCTCCGTGTTTAACATAGTCATTATGGGGATCTCATTAAACTGTATCCCAATTTGCTAACTCGCCATGCGTCAATTGAGTGCCCCCATCCGCTTTAATGCGAGTATGGCTATAATGCATCTGCATATCTCCTTAGCATATTGCGAAAAAATAGAGAATATTTCTTTTCCCCCTATTAAAGATCTTTGTTGGAAAGATACCATGTTTTTCTCTTTTATCTTCTTCATAAATTTTGTCCTTAGCACATTCCCATGACATGTAGTCTGCTGTGCTCCTGTCTTTCTAGCATTTACATATCATCATCTCTTTTACCAACTACAGCTCATTGACACCACTTTGAAAAACTGCGCGTGGCATTTTCAGGAAATATGATACATTTCGAACTATTCTGTTCCTGACGGTTCTCTTTTGATTAAGGTCTCTTTAAATGTCGAAACGGATGAGTACGCTACACTTGCATGGAGGGAACCAGCGACAGTATGAGCGAGCTATGGAGGAAGGGAGGGAAGGATAAAGCGATCCAAGTGAAGGGGGAAGATAGGGGGGTGAAAGGCAGTGATGGACCGATTGAGGGCAGTGTCAGCACCAGCGTTTTAACAGGGTCAATCGTCGGATTTGAATCATTACATGAAATCAATTAAGTTTGATTTACCAATTTCTGCTGGGTTGATACCCAATGGAACGTTTCCGTTTTGACCAAATCCAGCGTATTGGCTGTATCTTCATACATTTGCCCTTATCTACACTATAACTGGAAACAATACACAATTGTGTACCAGTACTACTTGTACCATTTGGAATTAATGATCTCACTCAGTCAGGTAATAGCTACAACAATTTCTGCGATTGAGGAAGTGTGATATCGGATCGAGGGACGAAATAATCGAAGTAACACGGTTTTTGAAGAAGATAATAATTCACCTTGAGTAAGTGGTGTTCAGGCGCTAAACTAGGGTCAATGATCATATCTGTACCATCAAATCGATGGAGGTGATCCCTCAACTGTTGACCCAACAATGAATTTTACATTGCCCGAGGTAGTGTACTGGATACGTCGTCGTTTACACAGCTAAATACACAAGGGTAAATACATAAGCCACCAACGGTTAATTGACTACCAACCGAATGGATGTTTATTCGAAAAGAAAGAATGTTATTACACAATAAACACATGACTGTATTTATGTTCTGCGTTGTCGAAAGATGGGATTAAGTCATGATATAAGTGGAAGAATGCAGTGGAACAAGATGACATTGTTTGTGTGTAATCTTTCCTTTAATATCCAAAAAAAAAAAGTTTTATTGTATTGCAAATTGGAAAAATGTTTTATCTCCAATTTCCAATCGAGTTTTAACATTGACACGTTCTATCATGTTTAAGATGAAATACTCATCATATAATGAAAATATACCAGTGAAATAGTGGTGGAATTCGTCAATTACGTTATTAACATACAAATGAATGATGATTATTGAAATAAAAATAGTTAATTACTTACATTGGGCTCCACATTCTACTAGGAATTACAGACTGGAACAATTTTTTAAACCAACAAATGAAAAGTTTCTAAAAGAGATTCAAGATAATGCACATGTTATCTGGTTAATTTAAATCTGGTTAATTTACTTCAGTGAACATCAATGTTGTAATACATTACCTATAGATAAATAATAAAGATACTTTTATTATTATTATCATTATTTCAATAACATATTCCGAACTCCAAGCTTGGAAATTTATTTTATTTCATTTTTTCTGTTTAATCACTTAGTCATCTATCTTGTTCATGTCTAAGATATATCTCCGTATCTAGGTTGTCTTATCTCAATGACAAAGACGTGAGTTTTTAAGTGAATTAAAAGTAATAATTAGTTTTAGAATTTCCACCAACATTTTAAATAACACTAATTTTTCCTTAATTTTATGCTAAAAATCAAACTTGTATTTCATTGTATTGAGTCTACATAATACATAAGCCACCAACGGTTAATTCCGCATCTGTCATAAATCTTTAAATAAATGTCCCTTGAAATATACATGTTCAGTTTGTTTAAGGCAAGAAACAGTTAGCGAGAACATGTTCAAGACATGTTACAAGACCGTTAATACTGATTCATATTTCCAGAGTCCACTTGGACCAAAATAAGACCATGGTGGAATTCACTCCTTCACGCGCGCTATGTTTTAGCACATCTGGAGGATTGAGTCTTAGATAACAATTTTCACGCTTCGACTAATCGACGAAGGGATTTGAGAACATTATTTCCAAAACATGTACCTATTACGGCCAAGCACGTCCTTCTAGTTCCGAAAAATATAGAAATATTCAAGAACTCAACAATACCAGTATGACATGGCACGTTCATATGTCGGTACATACACCTGATCGTCTGTCCAGTACGGCCCATCTTACGCGATCACTTCGTGGGTAACATTCGACTTAAGCTATTTCTTTTCAATTATTTTTTCTCAGATTAAAGGTTGCCAGTCCTCCGCGTTTGCCGCCACCGTTGACATCTGCTCCTCCTCCGGGAGGTCCCTGTGTTCTGGCTTCATGATACGGATCTCCGTTAATGTTTGTATTCATGAACGGTGCCGGTCTGTCCTCCCCTCCCCTCCCCTCCTGCTTCCATTCCCTGATATCCCCTTCACTTCGCAAATTAATTACGCACGCAGTCTGTCTAACTCTACGCCCCTCCACGCACTAGATGTTTAACCATCCTACAGTGTTATTTCCACATTGTGCTCTCCAATTTTCTCTCAGCAGATTTATTTCATATATCCATGCGATATTTCCGACCAACCACCGAGCTAGTGATAGCGTTTTTGCTGAACGGTAGAGCGCGGGATCAAACCTTGATCGACGGAACTAGGTGAGGGTTTCAGTGGGAGATTCCCTCACCTACTTATGATATATGCCAGTTCGGTAACTTAAGTTCCCTAGAACCCAACATCTCTTTTTTCCAATAGCCTCATTATAGTCAAGGTTACAAGGTCTCATTCCCTGAATCTCGCCATAAAATAATAAATGAAACAAAAATTTGGGATATGGCGGTGTTTAACCCCTAAGGCCTGTTTTCCTCAGTAAGAGTTGCACAAGAGGAGCCTGGGGAGGCCTGCGTTACGTGTATATGTTATTACCGCGGTTGCTGGACAGTATTTTGTCAATTTTAAGGGCAACTCAATGAGTTTGTGACGAGCTGTGGAGTACGGTTCTCCATACGAAGTAAAATCTATTCGAGACTGTTCCATACTAGGTTTCAGAACAGAAGCCGCGTGTCCGGATTAGTTTTTAACTAACAAGGGAACTTTCAGCAGGTCGAAAGTGATCCTGATTTTTTTTACACTGAAACATATTACTATTAGGTATGTCTTGTCAAAATATTAGCGACGATGGCACGCGGGAAGGCACTGAAAAATTTGTGAATTTTTGACGTCTACTTTCCGCTTGGACTTTGTACAACCATGAGGGAAGTCAATCAATTGCAGACTGAAACTGGTACTGTAGCTAAAGGTCACCGACTGCTGCCAGAAATTTCTCATTACATGCTGAGTCAACACAATATTCTTCTCCGTTACTGAATCTCGGTTTATAACAAAATATGAATTTTATTGCTATAATTAACATCTTTCTCTCATTTATTAGATATCAATTGAAAATATTTATTTAATTTTTCGTATGAACGTATAGAAACAAATTTCAGTTTTATTATATCATTTAAAGTATCAGAGAGATATTAATGTAAAAAAGTGAGGTAAGCAAAACCGTACAAATTTTGTTAATAGTTCGCTGTACGCTTTAATATATGTTAACACTCACTAAAACACTAAAAAAATTTCTTCTTTTCCAGTTTTCAGATTATTTATGCTTTAGCTTGAAATTATTAACTTTGAGAAAAAAAATTTTTTTATATGAAATTGACAAAAATATTTAAAATAGTATTTCAACATTTATGGTCTAAATTAATAGTAAGAACTGCAATTAAGAAAGTGTATATTATTCGGCTGTCATTATTCGTCCGCTTCCTAGAAAGGGTCATTCAAAAAACCACAGAAGTGGTTCTTCACTGTGCGAAAGGAATCGGTTTTTCGTGATTTGTATTCAGTACCTTCCAGTGTGGCATCGTCGCCAATATTTTGACAGGGCATACTAATAGTCTATATATAGCATACCGATATTGATAATTTATTGCATAGCATAGCATAGCATGTAGATAATTTATAGCAATAGGTGCATTGTCTGAACTCTCAGCTGTTTCAAAAATAGTATGCAAGCGCTTAGTCATTCGCAACATGTACGCGTTCCTTCCTTATCCGTAAGTAACAATAACTTAAGCCGATTTGTGTCCCCAAGCGTACCCCCATCTCAAGTGACAAGAGCAAACATTTCCGCCTTTCCGAATAATCTTACCTCAGCCCACATAAACTGCCAATCTTTAAAAGCCCATCATGATAAAATACTTAGTATATTCTCCCAAAATACTGTTCACGCAATAGCACTTTTTGAGACGTCCTTATTGAGCTTCGTGAATCCATCCCTTCTCAAGATGTTTCTCTGCACGATTATTATTAGCTTAGACACGACAGAACAATTAAATCAGGTGGCGGTGTAGCACTGTATATCAGAGATGATATCAAAGCAAGAGCAATATTAACGTCTTGTCAGGATACAGCGAGTATAGAATATATTTTAGTGGGAATAAATGTAAGAAATAAAAAAATGTCTCGTTGGTGCCGTGTATTGGCCACCTAAAATCGGAAAATTACGTGAATTGGAAGAACCATTATCTAGTCACTCAATACCCAAACATCATTGTCATGGGAGGTTTTAACGAAAATCTAAAAATCTCACGCAATACTTGAGTCATCGACTTTCGCATCACGTTTTCTGGACTACACTTGAATATTTTAAATTTAAATCCCACTCATAACAGCGCCAACACCGAAACGGATTGATCACATTATAGTTTAAAACCCAGAAAATGTCGTCTCATACGGCCAGTTTTCTTTCCCCGGTATTTCAAAACGTGATCTCATGTATGTTAATTATTCCTTTAATTGTTCAAAACATGAATGTAAGGTATTGCACTACAGGTATTATAATCGAATTGATAAAAACCGTTTCCTCGCCGACGCTTACTCTGCTCCGTAGCAAAACGTTTACCACGAAGTTTACGCAAAACGTTTATCCGGAACGCCAAAATAAGTCACTTCCGGAAGTTGTTTTAAACTGAGACAGGTCAAAAAATCTCAGGAAAAATCTACAATCGATAGGAGTCCGTAAAGATAAAAGCTCTGATAAGATTGATATTGGATTCTCTGAATAAATATTTCGTGAGCATGTCATCCAGCATAAATGACACATTAAAAACTAAAACACTCACTAATCTTAAATTTACGGATGAAATCTCTCGAGAAAGACTATTTAAATGTGTTGAACCTGTTCAAGTCGCCAAAATAATTAAATCATGGAAGTAAAATTCCATTGGCTCAGATATGATAAATGCTAAACAGCTCAAACTTATTTTGGAAATCGCCCTGCCAACTATTACTCATATTCTTAATTTTTTCCTTATAACCAGTACTTATCCTGAATCTTGGAGAACAGCTCTGATTCGTCCAATTCCGAAATGTAAAGGCCCGTCTAGTCCTAGCGACTACAGTCCTATCAGCATGTTACCGACTTTCTCAAAAGTTCTTGAGAAAATTGTTCACCGACAAATTATCGATTACTTAACAATAAATAATGAAATAAACCCGTACCAATCAGGTTTTCAGAGAGGCAGAAATACTGAAACAACTTTTCTTACAGTTGTAGAAGATATTAAACAATCATTAGACTCTGGGGAAATCACAATACAAACATTATTAGATTTCGGAAAAGAGTTTGATTCTGTGGATCATTATATATTGATATCAAAGTGTAGGAATTTAGGATTTTCTAAATCAATTTTGAATTAGATTATAACACTTCTAATTTCATCATACAAGGAACAATCATAGATATAATTTGACAACAGTTTTTCAAGCCACCCCGCACATATTGTAGTTGAAGTACTTTTACAGTACAAATTTATATGAGCGTAGGTTAATGAAATAATGTTTTATCATGCTTTACGCTACAATGAACCAAGGTAATTAAATATTCGTAAACAAACTGTGCGTTGTGATATGTAATTATATTTGATGCGTTATTAATTAGGTTTTGGATTGACAAATTGCAATAAATATTCACTAATGTCACACAGATCATTGGATTTTGGTGAATTCAATTTTAGTTTATATGAGTTTTTAAACTTTACATTCGGTTTTCTTTTTTCCTCATGACGGGTAACTATAAAATCAACAATGTTAAGAGTCCTCTTCAAATTCCATTGAAATTCGTAATTATTATCATATTCTAATGGAAATTAAAAATTCGTATAGTTTCATTTGATGTGGGAAAGGGTAGAAAGGACGTATGCCTGATTGCAAATGTTTAGGGGAAATAAATCCATTTTTGAAGAAAAGTATTAACTATAGACGTCTGATAATTTGAACGTAATGACTACAACTTGCATCATGCTGGACATAGACTCTGTTTAAGACAGGGATATTTAATCGGGATGAAATCAAATATTATTAACAACTGAAATTTCTAATAATATTTTTTTAATCGTTTGTAAACATTATTCACTTACTACCATAAAACCTTTCAGTCTTTTGATAACACTGAATTACTTATGACTCATTTTCTTTCTATTTTCGTCATATAACCAATTAAAATGTTCTTGTACATCTATAAATACGTAAATAAATAAATAATTGTTTTTAAAAAAAGCAGTATAACCCTCGAAGATAACAATCCTAGCAATTCAACCGCCTTCTGCCGAAGAGGTTCTTCCTATTCAATAATTCTATTGCATACTTCCCTTTCTCAAGCAATAAAAGATATCTGTAAAATGAATTGTTATCAAATTTATGCTGAAAGGCCTACTGCATCATTGATTTTACGATGTCTGGGAATTGATTGTCTTAAGTAAATGAGCTTATGTGTGCTATGAAATATTTTTTCATGTTCCATTTAATAATATAATAGTAGAATTGTGTAATAAAGTTTTTGTTTCGTATTCCTTTATTAGAATCACATCGTTCGAATAGTACTTTTAATAACAATTGACTTACAAAATAAATTAAAATCACGTTCCTTTTTTGTATTACTTTTATTCTGATCTTAACACAAACTTGACACGGATTTTCTCTGTACCTTCCTCACAGACGAAGTTTTCTTCATCTCTTCTTTGGCTCCATTGATCTAAATTGATGGAACGGTCCCTTGCTTGACTACGAAGAGTAAGTTACCTTATTGTGCTCTATGTGGTCGAATGCAGTAAGTTTGTAGGTGAGTTTTTGGCAATAAATTTAAATTGATAATACGGTTCGATAAGTAACGTAAAAATATTTCCTCTGAGTGTCGCAATATGTTGAATTTTGACCCAAAAAATTAAAGTGGGCACTAGAAAAATTTATTAGAAGTCAAACATTGAATATGCAGGACCAAACAAAGAAAGGAAGAAATTTTTTTAAAAAATTGTTGAGTTTTCTTTTATAATTTCCAAACCTATTCGTGGGGACTAAGTTGAAATTCATTATCAGCACCCTCAAAGTCATAAAGGAACAAAAAGAAAATCAGCACCTGTAATTGATTGATTTGTAATTCAGTATTTGTACTCTTAAGCCTGTTCTACACAAGAACAGCATTTCTTGTTATTAAACTAGTTTTGTTTTATGATACAATTTATTTACTCTCCCGATGCCATATCCCGAACAGACTATGAATACTTTTGCTTTTGGGCTCGAATCTATCGAGTATCTATGTTTTGGATCTTTGCAATCCTTGTCATTGCAAGAACTTGGAATTTGGAATTTTGAACACTACAATTTATTGGAAGCGTAAGGTTTGACTTCACATTATTATTAAGAAACCTTTCCAATACCTCAATTTAAAATTTAATGTCCATACCGTGTGAATATAGATTTTTTCCCTCTAGTGCAGCACAGTGCGTCACTCCGATAATATGATAATATTAATAATTGTTTCGAACATTCGAAAAAGTGAAGGTACTGTGACGTCTCTCGCTTGAACATCTGAAATTGAAAATCCCTACCTGTGTTGGGATCGAACCAGCATCCTGTGTGTCTCCAGACCGGTGCGTCGCTCGTGTGCGACAAAAGAAGCATCAAACATTAAGACAAGTGACCACTAGAACTCTGGTGTTTACCAAGGAGGTTTACAAACACCATCAGGGCACTGAACTGTCATACCGATATTGAAAGTCAATGAACTTCTCAATATCTTGTGATCAACCATACGATTATGAAAGTTCTTTACACAACTCAACCCATAAATACAGTGGCGAGAATCTTCTCGGTCTCCTTTTTGCTCGGCAGCTGTTGGCGGTTATATGTTAAATAGGGCTGAGTTTTGTTTGTGCAAGTCTTATGTCGTCGTGTGTTTCTCTTGTCTGTCCATTGTGTGTTGATTTTTCTACATGTTCTTCTTCGGGGAGAGTTCTTACAATCTTGAAGTCATCATTTCGACCTGGTTATCAAAAATCATGTAATTCTGTATACGTAGTTTAAAGTGATTTTTGGGGCTAACATGGCCTGGTATTCTCAAATTTGGAATTGATTCGTTTCAGGGGGGATTATTCAAATTTTGTAGTAACTCTAATTATGTAGTATTCAATTAACTTATGTGATTTTTTTTTTGAAACTGGTAAATACAAGCTTGCAAACATGATTCATGGGATTTTGTAAATTGATTTGTAATTCAGTATTTGTATTCTTAAGCCTGTTCTACACAAGAACAGCATTTCTTGTTACTAAACTAGTTTTGTTTTATGATACAATTTATTTACTCTCCCGATGCCATATCCCGAACAGACTGTATGAATACTTTTGCTTTTGGGCTCGAATCTATCGAGTATCTATGTTTTGGATCTTTGCAATCCTTGTCATTGCAAGTCCTCTACAATAATAATAATAATAATAACCATAATAATATTATAATAATAAATACACTCCCCTAACATTAAGTGATGAACATAAGACCCTTGACACAGAAGAAGATGTAACCAAGCTTACTCTTTGGAAAGAAAAGGTCCTGCATGGAAGGTTTGTAAAAAAATAAATAAACAGAGATACTGTCGACATACAAGCGTCGTATGTACAACTGGCTAAACCATGGAGAATTACAACCTGAAACTGAAGGGTTCTTTATCGCCATCCAAGACCAAGTGATCAAGACAAACAATTACCGTTAGCACATCCTGAAAGATGGAGTTGAATCGGACTTATGCCGGAGATGCAAAAAGAAAACTGAAACAATACACCATATCATAGGAGGTTGCCAAGCTATAGCACAATATGATTACAAATTTAGGCATGATCAAGTGGGAAAAATCATTCATCAGGAATTAGCTTTGAAATACAAACTACAGGAAAATAAGGTAAACTACTATCAATATGAAGCATCCACCATTCTATAAAATGAAAATTATGAAATTTATTGGGATAGAACCATCGTAACAGACAGAAGGTTGGAGCACAATAGACCAGATGTAGTCAAGAAAAAAGAGAGAAAGAAGAACTCCTCATCGCCATCACCAACAACAATAATCTGGAACTATCATACAAAAATGAAATTACAAAGTACATTGACCTTGGCTTCGAAATTAAGGACATGTGGAAATATGACAGAGTGAGAGTAGTCCCAATAATACTGTCAAATATGGGAGTAGTACTCAATAACCTGTTCAAATCATTGCAAGAACTGGAACTCAAACCACAAAACTTTCAACTCATGCAAAAATGAGTTATCCTAAACACATCCCGCATAGTTCGGCGATCTTATACATGTGATGTTTGATGATAACTCCTTGATGTTTCTCTCCAAAACAAAATTATCATAAATGCGGTTAAGACGAATCTCTGACTTCTCCAACCACACGAAACCGACAGAAAGTCGTGAACAAGATGATGATGATAATAAAATGTCTTTATTTAGTGGCGAGACTCAGACCATAGGGTCTGCTCTACCGTCTGACCACGAATAGACCGGGAGCTTAAGTAAACTTCAATCCGAGTGCCTGTTTATCTTTTGTGTCCCACTCATTTTTATCACCTTCCTAACGAGAACATTTTTGCAATGAAATGAGTAACACAAGACGAGCTAACGAAACCTTCGCACAAAAAAATCACTTTCTAGTGCTGATAAACTGCACCGTTCTTCGGTTCGTTAGCAACACAAATCACGTCTGTTTTACGCTCCTCACGGAGAAGGCTCTCGCATGTAGTACGGAGGGAAGTCCATATAACTCCGTGTGCATCGCGCCCAGCGGTCGTTGTTTTCCCAGGATTCTTTGACTTTGAAAGGTTTACTCATAGCGGCAAGATTGGTTTTGAGACTGTGGGAAGGAACTAACGGAGAATGAAAGTGTGGTTCTCACTCCATTTCAAATCTGTGAAGAGGAGTTTAATGAAGTAAGTCGTGTGAAGATTCTCTGGTGTAGTACTTCCAACTTTCGGATGAGTTTAAGGATTTAGAGACACGTTTCTTTGAAACTAGGAGTCTTGTACGAGTATACGTTATGTTATTAATCCGATGACTTACACGTAAATATAATTCATGATTTAAAACATTCATTTGTTCGAAAGATTCGAGAAAAACAAAAAATCTTTTGAAATAATGAAACAATATTATGCAGTAAAATTTCTTTAATATCTGTGCAAATCCTTTATGTGCAAATAAATGTACCGGCCACTCTAACACACATATATTGCGCAGTATTTCCTATTACAGTAGAAAGTTGATTAACAGTTTTCTGGAATTGTCTCAAAAATTGTTGAAGAATGATATTGTGTTATGTGCCCTAATTACGAATCCTTCATTTTCAACAATTAAATATTCGTCTTATTTCGGGAAATAATCAAATAAACAAAAAAGAAAAAAGAAGCATTCCTTAAAATCCCACCTATTTCAAAATATCCTATTATATGAATATTTTTAAAAAATACAAACATGTACCAAATGGGGAGATATCCTTAAAATTAAAATTTGCCTAATTTACATAATTCTCGCGATGTTTATAACCAATACGAGAGTTTCAAACCATTGCTCCCAAAGATATTCTGCTTAACGAAAACAGTCATTTAATTTGTGTAATATAAGTTCACATAAAAATATTTCTGTCATGAAAATCTAAAAACAAAAATATTTGTTTTTCCATGTAGCCGTATCTTCTTTCTAATACGTAACTGATCTATCATTATATTTAATCACTGCCAAAAGTAAGATGTCATTTCAAAGATCACCGGTATAATAACTTTTTCTTTTCTAGAAAGAGGTTATATACATTCCATCTTAACTGAACAACGTAGAACGGTCGTGGACAAACACCATCACGGGATCCGAGAGAGCCGCTGACCGTGATGTAAGGAATAGCAAACAATTTCTTCAGGAGCATATGTATCTTTTAATAAGCGCCACTCTCAGAGAGTTCATCAAACGGGATGACTACATACTCAGAATACTTACGTCATTCTCGAAGAGCCGAGCTCAAAACTCGCTTCTAGTACTCGTTTATATCCTGTTCTTCATAGTTATGCGAGGAAGAAAATATTTCTCATTCTTGGTCAAATGTTTCACGAAAACAATTTTTTCAAATTAACTGAACCGGAGCAAATAATTTGTTCATAGGCGTCAGTGGCGGATCTAGTCCGTAGTCAGGGGCTAAGCAGAGAGGGATCTGGGGAGCATTTCTATTTGAAAATATTGTAACACAACACAAATTTAATAATCTTTTCAATAAAATACATCAACTCATCAAATAGATAATCAACAATTATCAATATCAAATAGTAACCAAATTTATAAATTGTTTGAAGTGACGAAGTGTGCCTTTATCTGTTCAGAGTTCAGGTCCAATTAGCCCCCCTATCAGTGGCGGATCTATGGGGGGGGGGGCAATAGTCCGCTTAGGTCCCTCCATAGATCTGTCACTGATGATAAATGTATTGTCAAAAAACAGTACAAACTGCGTATGACCACGTCGAGGACAATAAACTAATTTACTCTCTCCGCAAGCAAGCAAGGGACCATCCCATCAATTCTGATCAAGGGTCCTAAGGCAGAGGCGGATTAAAAAATTTCAGCAAACATTCCTAGATAAAAAGTTAGCTGCGTTATAATACTAATAGAATGTCAATATGTTTGTAATTTAACGCAAAAATTTACACGTAAAAATTATTGTCAAACTATAGATTATTCTGAGTATAGTGTTTAAAAATCATAAGAATTGAAATAACACTAAATTCACGATTTATTGTTACAATAAACACGCCCCTAGACAAAAGCCTAGAGAACCTGTATAAGAAATCCACCTCTACCCGAAGGAAAAACGGAGAAAAACCAGGGCCAGGATGGGGCTACAGAATTAATGTACACAACCGTGCCAAAGTTGAGTACTCATAAAACTAAATTTATATGAATCATAAGACACAAGAATCATGCAAGGAAATAGTTTTTGAAACTGTTACAAGGTATTTAAAAAGTACTACAGCGACGGCGTGATAAAGTACAAGACGGATTTAACTTTTATTAAAATCAATAAATTCTTTTACAGTGTAGAAGCACTGGTGCAGGAGGTAGTTTTTAACGATAGACGTGCTGTTTACGTTGCCTCAAATTAATAAATTATTACTTTTAACGAGCTTCTTCTGATAAAAAAATATGTTTCAATCACACGCTTCGTCACTGGTTTGCTTCGAAAGTGGCTACGTCGAACAGTTCGCTATTGGGAAGTCGCTCTTCCCGATAGATAAGCGTGGTGAACGGTGCAAGATCTATCGATTGGTGAGTGTAAATTCTATTATTTACCGGCTCACCAAGTACTCGGCAGATAGTGATGAAAGACTGTCTAAATTATATTACTTTCATGTTATCGTAGAGTTAATGTTAGTTAAATTTAATTTCAGTCGCACGGGTATTGCTAGCTAACATCAATTTAATCGCACGTAACAATATTTTCCGAACAATTCGAAGTTTTGGTAATAGAACGTATTAGTTCAGTAACCTTTTTATTCTATAAAGTATAGTGGATAATAATATCTTGATATTATAACAAGTAGCTACGTATTTTTATTCCTATCTTTTGGGGGGGGGGGGTGAATGTCACGATATTCCTCAGGCTTAGAAATGAAACATTCACTACTGCCCAGGGTCCTTGCTCGGTATTGATGGGATGATCCCTTGCTTGCTTCCGGAGAGTAAATTAGTTTACAGTCCTTCACGTGGTAATACGCAGTTTGTAAGTTCTGTAAATGCTTGCTAACAATAAATTTATTGGTATTATAATTAATTACTCTCAAATCAAAAATTTGGAAGTTAACAATAAATACGAAAGAAATATATGAAAAAAATCGTATTTGAAGAAAAAGTTGATTGTGTTCCAAAATTTCTGGTCGCGGTATTGTTTGAAGAATGTTCAATTTCTGTATTGCCCATTCGGTGGCTAAGGAGTTAGCGTGCTCACTCACTACCAAGTCACTCCGGGTTCAATACCCTGCGGAGTCGGAAATTATTTGTAACTTTTCTCATTAATGTCCCAGTTTATAGAGCAGGGACTACTGAAAATCAAACCCTCCTTCGTCTATCCACCTCCTAATGCTTCTGGTAGAAAGTTTTCCGATTTTCTGTATTGGATGCAGGTAGTAAAAAATAATTAATGAAAGTTCAATTTATTTAATATTGAAGTCAAATAAGTTGATCTTGCGAAATCTGATCGATTTTCGTGCTGATAAAATATGTAAACTTTAATTGACATAAAATTTTTCAATAAAATCGTAAGTTCTTACAGTTATAACATTTTTGTTTAAAAAATCTATTTTCGCCATGTACTGCGTATGCCACTACAATTTTTCTCTTAATTCTTGCCAGACTCTTCAATAGCGTGTAGCATAAATATGATATTCTCAGGAGAATTTCTCTTCCCAAAAAAAGGCAAAATATCGATGGAATATTCCGTGATTCAGTCAACAAAAATCTTCACTACATATGAAATAGATAACGTCAATAAAATGTCCGGACTCATTTCGTAATGGGTCGATGGCATTTTCCAGAGCACACTGTTCCGGCAGGTGAGCGCACACCTGCAGGAAGCAAGGTTATGAAGGCAACGGGCTGATGAAGCGAGTGTACTCATTAACTTACCATGAAATGCACTTTCTGCTTGAAGAAGCTATTCACTTTTTCTGCATTTGATTAGTATCTCTTTTCGAAGTACAAACCACAGTTTTTGTTTGATTCTTTTCTCTCAAGTTCCATTTAATTACTTTTGAGAAACATCTCTCTTACGAAACAGAAACTTTCAAGAATTTACACCTTGCCTAAAACGAACTGTAATAGAACTAGTACTGTCAATTATCGTTATAGTCTTCAAAATTGAAAGATAAATAATGGATTTTATTATGAATAAGGTTCGGTAACCCCAGTTAGACGAACAACCATGACATTGACAAGTTACGACACAAGTTTAAAGCACAAGTAGTGTTTCTAAATTGAAACAGGTTAGATTTTATGGATAGTCACCACAATAGTAACAATGCTCATTTATTTATTTATTTTTCTCACTCAGCTGATGAATCATTCAGCTATGTCCTTTTGTTTACTCTGTGGGCGAAAGTGAATGTTTTCTCAGTACATATTAAGAAAATTAGTTTTCATATTTTCTAAAAAAATCAAAATGCAAAATAATATTTAAAAAATCTTTCATAACTTTTCTAACTAATATTTCATATTCTACGTTTTCAAACTAATCTTTCGTATTCTATATTTTGAAGTAGGGAATAATAGATAAGTCTGCAAAATATTTTATAATGAGTTGTCTCCAGGAAAAACAATGCCCCAAAATACTTCTTTAATAAATTGCCAATCATTATTAGTAGCTATTTACTTTAATTTGTATATAATCTCACCTTCAGAACTTGGAAGATAACCAAAGAGAGGCAAAAGTATGGCGATAAGAATAAAAGAAATAAATTCAACTTCGGAAATACTTTGTATATACTACTCTTTTCTAATACTACCGTCAAAATTTGGAGGAATACTGGAACACATAACTGGGAACAGAGAATCATGAATGTCCGGAAATGTCTCCCGAAAGAGATAAAATGACACCAAGATAGAATAAGACACAAGATAAAAAGGTGTGTAAACTCCTTTATTTGAGAAAGTGATACAGGTATTGAAAGTTCAACAACAATAAATTACAACAGATGTTCAAATTTTGGTTGAAAGCAGAGAGACAAGCTTCACACCGACGTAGCAATGATTCGCGAGACTTCAGGTAGAACAAACTCTTCAATATATGTTACGTCGGTGAGAACTTGGCATTGCTGTTAATGGGCAGCTATATCAACACCTGTTGTAATTTGATGTTTTCAAACTTTGAACTTTGAACTCCAATATCACTCTTTCAATTTTCCTAATAAAGTCACTTTTTGTCTGACTTTGTCTTTTATCTCCTCCGGGAGATATTTCCGGTTGAGTGTACATTGATGATTTTTGTATTCGGATTCATGTGCTCCATCATCACTCCAATGTTTACGTGTATATACCAGTCATTAACAACACTAACATATCAGCAGTATAAATCAAGTGTTCAGTTTCTCAAATTTCAATACATCTGATAAAATTGATTTCTTAGCGAATTGTGTAAAAGTAGTACTATTTACTGATGCATTTTACCCGACAGTTAAGGAGCCTACATGCTACTGTGGTAGAGATTGCTTACACACGAGGGTGGAAAACTAAAGTAGCTCTGTATTTCCCCTTCTTCACACTACTTCATTTGCTCTATATTTTGTTTACTATTCCTAATTACTCGTCGCCAACTTATTAGATGGAGGAACCACACCAGTGAGAGGTTTGTGCCACTTGTCCGACTTTTCTCATGATTTTTAGCGTCCATATTACTCACTAGTATTACTCAAGCGAGCAAAAAAGACTAGTTATGCACCTTTCGACTCAATGATTCCGTTAATTCCCTGTATTATAATTAATAATACATTTATTGTCAAGAAGCAGTTACGAACTGCATATGACCATGTGGAAGACAATAAACTAATTTAATCTTTGGAAGCAAGGATTGGACCATTCCATCAATTCCGATCAAGGGCCCTAAAGTAGAGGCGCATTGAATATTTCAGCCCACTCTTTAGATAAGAATAAAAGCAGTTTGGTACGTGTTGCAATATTATCAGAATACTAACAAATTTGTATTTAATAAAACGCAAAAAATTTATATCACAAGTGCGAATTGTTAGAAACTATAGATTATTCGGAAAATACTGCTCATAAATCATAACTATTACATCTCGTTATATATTACATAAGTTGGTGGAATGGTATGTTTTAAAAGCATAAAATAATCATAAACTTCGATTGTTGCGTGTCGCGTTTCGCAATCTTTTTCGTGTGGAGAGCGCCACTCGGCGGAGAAATAATGCACTACTAAGAACACAATTAGCCTCGAATTCACGCTCACATCTGAGCAATTCCACCTCACGAAAGTACACGTTACTCGACACTGTCACATATTTTGAGGCATCGATTTCACTAAAATTCATTTAATTTTCTAAAAAAAATTGTCTTCATGACGAATTAAAAATTAACCGTGATTCAAAAAGGGAATTCAAAATAAATTCGAATGTAAATGTGACGAATAAAAATATTATTTCGATTATAACAACTATAAAATAGTTCTACTTGCAAAATATTCATAACAGTGATAATATCCACCAATATATTAAGAATACGGAAATATACTTGCCAAGTGACATAAGTTAAATTGATGTGCTATTATTATAAGGAGTTATTTTAGAGAAGTACATAAACATTCTGTGGTTTTGAATATAAATATACAAATTATTGGGGGTCACCCTATATCACATTTTTTTGGAACGAGAATTGAATCTCTTTAATTAAGTGAAATGGGTGATGAAACAAGTGGTTATAACTATTAATAATAATAACCTATGAATCATAATCTATGAATCACGACAATATCAAAAAATGCTGAAGGGAACTTGGGATGCAAGAATGAATTTGGGTGGTTCCAGCATCCAGTCGGGATATTACTAAGGTCGAAGTTATGGTTTTAACGGACGGTAATTGGAGATTCGCCGTCTAGGACTGTTTCCCAAACCTATTCATGGTCCTCGTATCTCATTTTTATCCTGTGTAGTTTTCAAATAGATACAACAAATGTAATTTTTCAAAATACAAGTTTTTTCTATTTATGCAGCGTTTACATATAACTACTATTTAGGATGTAATTTATGACTAGATGGGATCCTCGAGAGCTCTATCATCTGAGTCAAATTTTGAAGAAAAAAAACCTATTAATAAAAAATTTGAAGATTAAATTTGTCACACATATATGACATTAAAGAAAAAAAAAGTCATGTATATCGCACGAAAGTTTGATTGAAGTTTATTTACCTTCTCAAGATCAAATTACCCTGTTGCATTTAGCAGTTGACATCCTCAACAAATATATTGAATTCCAAGTAGATATATGACTAATATTAGACATTTTTGGCATCAGTTTCTAAAACACTAGCAGACGAGTAAACGGGTAAAATGAGAAACTACAATATAAAAATATCAGAATGTTTCAAAGGAAAACAGCTAATGAATGAATAACAGAAGCAGCGTTAAACATACCCTACATTGTTCCCCAAACCAATAAAACGTTTTACAAAAGAATTTTTTTCATTTGTTTGATTTTTCGTCGTGTGTTCATCGGGTAACATTCCACGGCATCAGTCTTCGTAAGCCACGACGTCAGTCCGTTTATGGATAAATTGTTTCACAAATAATCTCAGTCTCTTTTCATTCAATCATCTAGCGTTTAAGTCCATTCTTAGTATTTCGTATTTGAACACCTCATATTTGAAAATCCTGCTGCTGATCTGATTGCATCATCTTTTAATCTGTTCCAAGTATGGCGATCGCTCCACCCCATACAACACACACTCCCCAATCATGTGCGCAAGTGCTTCTTCCCCTTTACCACGAACACACTAGCTATTCACTCGTATTTTTAATCTATGTAGATAAGTATTTGAATTACTGATATCATTTCAACCACAGTCGGTATTGACTTTGAACCATATATGATTCATCCCAGCCCGCATTGAATATACACGGGCAAGTCAATACAGAAGTCGCAAGAGTCAGTTTCTCTTATACCGTTTTAAATTACGAGCGCTTTTTTGCCATCAGATGAAACGCTTGTACGCTTGTCGAATACGCTGCGTGAAATCCAGGCACGCAGTCTGTGAAATCTAGGCACGCAGTCGGTCAGAGGCAGCTATTGCACGATAGCGGGTGTGTTGCAGTTGTGCGTTTTTTTTTAGGGTCACAGAACTATCTACAGAAGAGGTACATCGCGAAATGCATCCCGTGTATGGTAACAACCGTTTCTCACGGACAGCTGTGTTCAATTGTGTCCAACAAGTAAAGGCAAAGCTTCAGAGCATCATGGTGGTCCTGTGGAGGTGTCAACTGCAGTCACAGTGCAGCGTGTGGAACCAATCATTCGATAACAAATCATTTTAGAAAATCGTTTGGGTTGCCGTCATTTTGAAAGTGATGATGCCGTAATCCAAGAGGATACTCGTTGGCAGCGAAAGCAATCAAAAGACTTCTTTGTCACCGGATTTCAAGGACTTATAAAGAGATGGGATAAGTGTACAAGGAAAACATAATTTAGTGTGATATTATAGACAATGTATTAATATCGTTCTTTGTTCACTAATTTCACACTCTTTGTTCACTGTTCTTTATCCCAACCCAATTCAAGAGAACATGTAATATGTACAAATTGATGTTGACATTGAAAATGAGTGTTTGTTAGTAAACAAAGAACAGATATTAATAATTGATTGTCTATACTAAATTTTATTTTCCTTTTGTAATGTATTAAGACAATCAAAGAAAGAAGTCTGTGTTTGAAAAGATGGGACAAATGTCTGAATGTACAGGGTGATTATGCCAAAAGTTCAATAAATGTCAGGACGTTACGTTGTTCATTATTGCCTCCCTCCAGTTTTGCGATTTATTTTTTAACTCACCTACGTATATGTCGTTTTGGAAAAAGTAAGTGTGAATAGGAAATCGAGAGGAATATAAAATGAAACAAACGCCGGTTACACTGAGAGGTGAGTACAAGATAATCATCAATCAGCAAGAAGGGAGCGGACGATTCTCGAGGAAGGTGGTGGTACGTATAGTGAGGGGGGTGGGGGAGGCCGTCGGCGCGGAACCGCGGCGGAGCGCGAAGGCCGCACCGTCACCTTGAGCCGGGCAGTCCCCCCTTACGTAACGCGCCCCTCCCTCAACTCTCCTCTTTCCCCTCATCACGCCATTCCCGCTCCAGATTGGAGGCAGAACGAGACGTTCAGTTCCGTACTCTCATCAGTCCCATGACGTTTCGTCATTAATAAATTTATTGTCAAAACATTTTACATGAGTTTACAAGTCATTTTACATAAGCCTACAATATTATTATTTTTTGGACTTACTTCCTCAGCATAGCTGGGTGGTATTTCGGTACTAATCAAAGGAAGTTCTATTTACCTTAGGCTGCGTCTCCTTGAGAAATTTTCAGGTGCACACTTTCCGAATTACAGGAGCTGACCCAGAATCGCTATTCTTCGGACCTCATAGTTAGGTCTTTCCGGAATTTCTCAGTTGTCTTCTACAAATTTGCGCACTGTTTCTGTGGCTCCGACAATAATGGGGTAGACTTTTCTATTCGTTCCTCACATTCTTTGGCATTCAACAGACAGGTTATATTTGAGCAGATTTTCTGCCTCTTCGTTCACAATATCCGTCATTATTATTATTATTATTATTATTATTATTATTATTATTATTATTATTATTTAGATGTAGTGATAAAGGGGTTCTAGAGGGTTGAAATTTCTAATCCCAGATTGTTACCCGCTCTAGGAATGATAAGATGCAATTTCTTAAATGTGAGCTGTACCAAAAACAGCGGTCTCTTGTATTTCCCATTCTCTTGGTTTGCCTGGGATGGAATCTAAAAGCTTCTTTAAATTTACAGACAGCGCATCAAGGGAACCTACAATGGCCCCCCAGGGGACTTACATCTAGTAAGTTTGTGTTTAGCAAACACGGAACCCCGAGCTGTGTCTGGCATTAATTTCACTTGTGCTAGGCTCCTTCCTCTCTCTTTCCTGAGCTTCCTTGGTCACCTCTTGTCCTTTTATGTTTCCGACGCTAGGGTATCTTTCATTTTCCTCTTTCTTCTTTTTTTAATTTTCTTCTTGTAATGATGTGTGTAATGTTTTGAGATGTGTTGACATTTGAGTTTTGAGTTGTAATTCAGGAGGGTTTTTAGTGGGTATGGTTGAGTCGTTCGGCGAGTCTCACTCGCGGGGAGAATCATGTTGGTTCTCCTTAGTGCGTAACTGCATTTTCCCTACCTGTACAAGTTTTTAGGGCTCTAATGACCTCGATGTCGACGAACCGTAAAGCCCCCCCCCCCACACACACACACAAAAAAAAAAAAAGAAGGCAGGGATAATCTTTGTTTTAACTCCCCACATCCTACCTATTTCGATCGCCAAATCTTAGTATTTCAGCAGTTTTTCTGCTTCCTTCTGCGCTAAATTTTTATTAGTTGGCACTGCTACATCAGTCAGTAAGCAGGTTCTGTTTTCTCATGTCCTTAATAACAATATCCGGTTAATTGGCAGGGATACATCTATCGGTGAGGATTTGTTGATTCAAAAGTATCGTGTTTTCCTCTGCGGTTGTTACTTCCCTTGGCTCGTGTTTATACCAAACTTCTGAGGTTGGAAAAACTAGATTTCCATTATTATTATTATTATCATCATCATCATCATCATCATCACCATTTAGTTCTCTCAACTTGTGATGGTTTTTCCCTCAGCAGTGGATTATTAAATTAGGTTCTACTGGGAGGAAGTATCTATGTCAGGTCCAAGAACTTTCTGGTAATGTGGGCTGAGGACAGAGGGACGCTGTGTTGCAATCTACGTATTATATTGGTGTTGATTTGGAGTTTAATGGAATCAACCAGGGATTGGGGTACTAGTCCTAGGGTAGATAAAATGATGGGCACTATGAGCACTTCTTGAACATTCCAGAGTTTTTTTTTACTTCAAAGGCTAGTTGTTGGTATTTTGATATTTTGTCGTTCTTTGTTTTTTCTAGATTGTTGTAATTTACGACAGTAAAATCGTTGAGATACACTTTTGATTCTTGTCTTTTCCCAAGGATGATATCAGGTCTGTTGTTTTTAGGTTAGTGAGAATGCTTCTGTCCCAGTACAAAATTCAAAATATTTGACTTCAAATCGTCTTGCAGGACTGGTTGAGGTTTATACTGATGGTCTGGTGGTATGGGATTCTTAATGCAGTTCAATGATTTTGCAATTTCCAGGTGAATTATTTTTCCCATGTTGTCGTGTCTATTTTTGTAATCATTTTGGGCCAACTGCTGTCTNTGCAACCACCAATGATATTCTTGAGAGTTTCTTTGGTTTGGTTACATCGGCGATATGAATCTGTGATTCCGGTTTCATTCAGGATTATTATCCTGTAGTTTCTGGTAGGTGTGACTCCACCTTGCATTGATACAATGAAGCCTTCTGTTTCTGGGAATAATTTTCCGTTCATTAACCATTTGTCTGATTCTATTTTATTTATTTTGCTGTTGGTCAGTTGGTTGGGGTAGTTCCCGTGTATTGGTTTATCTTGCCAGGTTGTCATTCTATTTTTTTTGTATTGGTTGGGGTAGAGGCTCATTCAGGTGACAAGAGTGTTTAGTTTTTATCCCTGGTTTTAATTACTTGGTATTATTATTATATTATTATCATATTTTTTCACATTCTAACAGAATGTCTGATTGTAATGTACAGGCAATGTGCCAGGTACCTTACAGTACTAGTTATTATTGAGATAGAAACTTTCTGACTATGTGACACGTGTTCAATAAAACAGACTTCTGTATTTTAGATACCAAGAACCCAAGATCCAAATTGTCCAAACCTCTCTTCAAGGCCTTAGGCGCAATCCCAGTTGCAGATATCACAAAAGGAAAAATTTTGACGGTCTCCAGATGAAACAATTCCTTCAATTCTTCAGGCAATGCTGCATACTTATTGATCTTTCCTGCTTGAGTTTTCCTTACGTTTTGATTAAGCGGGATGCCCACATCAAATAAAAATGCACTCTTCTTTTGATTGTCCATATACATGATGTTTGATCTGTTAGCTAAAATTGTCAAATCCGTTCTAATTGGTTATTCTCGTTATTGTTATTATTATTATTATTATTATTAATTTTTATGCAACTAGCAACCTGAGGAACAGAGGCGTTGATCAAGGTACTTTCTAATAGAACCTCTCGCACGACATTCATTTAATGCAATTCTTTGAACTGTTCTTTTACCTCCCCCCTGGAAGTTTTGCCAGGCAAGAGCCTAATGAACATCCAAGAAAGCCAAGAATTCTGTTAACTTTCCACATTTGACCAATTTCAATTAACAAGTTCTTAAATTTTAATTTCTTCTCAGCATTTTTAACAACTACGTTTTCCTGAAATTAGATTCTAGTATATGATGCAGTAAATCTTCTTGGCTAGATTTTTCAATATTATGCCTGATTATTATTATTTAACTAAGTATTTGAACAGAAACAAATAATTCTCAGGAAAATATTTACAGAGCGTAAATGGAACAAATTCTAGCACAATACGTCACAAAAACCATTTATTTCGCTTAAATAATTCGAAACAATGGTTTACCTGAACATACACGTAATGTATTTCAGATATAACGGATTATTCAATAATAACATTCTATAATCCTCGCAATTTTATACGAATTGCAGTGTAAAAATAATTAGCAATATTTTGTATACTTTATAAATATTTACTTAATATAAATATAAGTATTTGTTTACTTATGTAGTGTATCTTGTCTTCCAATACCCTCACGCGGACAGTACGTAAATTGGATCGTGTAAAACCCGTTCCATTTTACGTACTGTTTCATGGAAGACACATCAGACAGGAAGCAGAATGCCTAAAAATTTTCAAGCATTCACTATTTTTTAGTACGACTCGCGACGTAAAAATACAGAAAATCAAGGAGGCCCCATACATCCGCCTGGCTAGTAATCCAATAATTCAATCGACATACATTCCCCATGGATGCCAATAATAAGGGGTACTAATACTAGAGCAGCACAACACAAGAGGATAAACATATCAGCTACATCGCCGGGTCGCAGTGGCCCAATGGTAACGTCCTCGCCCTAAGAACCTAGGTACCTTGGTTCGTATACCGGTGTTGCCGGACGCCTGAAGACGTTGACAGCAAGTCCGAAACGTTGCAAAACGGAAATACACCTGCTGTGAAGATATAAACAGGTAAAGACGATGGATAATGTCCAAAGAGATTGTAATAAAAATGATAATATGACATCGTCAAGAATTTCATACAGAGAAGAATTACGTAGATCTAAGAATCTCATGAGGGCGCTTACATGTGAGCGTGATCTGAAAAGAGAGCGTAATGCAAGAAAATCGCTTTAAAAAATACAAAAACGCGACTCGGAAATCCAGGAGCTTTCTGCAACATTTTACGTCTGAAAACCAACCACCGGCCAGGAGCTTAAGAGCAATACAACAGATCAACAGGTCAGCTTCAGTATTAATGAAGCGATGGCCTTGGAAGTCAACCCCGCGAGGTGAATGCCAAGTGAAGTTCTCCATGCGGGTTCCAGAGTGCAAAAGAAAATAGAAGCAACGAACAAAAGAAGAGCGAAGTCGAATCGTGCAAGGCATCCGACACTTTACAACTCGCTGGTGATATCGTTTATTAGCGGCACGTGCAAAGGAATACGGACCTCTCCTGGGGCGAAGGATCATTACAAGAGCAGGTGTGCGAATCTTCCAGACTCACTCCCAAGCCAACTCAGCGCGGTGTAACATGAGTGAAGTGCTCTTTCGACCAAACATCGGTCATCTTCAGGTTAAAACAATTCCGTAGTATGGCGTGGATGGCAACTCTGAAGGCCTGAAGATGACGTACATTCGTTCGGAAGAACTCTCGTCTAAAAGGAAAATTAGAAATCGGAAACGAGATAACAAAACTGTTTTAATTCGAGCTGTTGCAAATTAAAGTGTTGAAAATAAATTGTTGAAAATTATAAATAAAAAAGTTTATATAAGGAGATTCTGCTAAGTAAACGACTACTATTTGGTTACGAATCCTTCCTTTATAACTATAGTAGCCTTAGTTACAGTTGTGTAAATTCAAAAGGTAGAACCAGAAAAAAATATTCAAATACCAAACATATGAAAAATTATAAACACAAAAAATAACTATATCAATGTAACCAAACCTTTCAATCTATTACCAAATGATCTAAAACATTAGATAGCACAAAAAATAAATTTTAAAAATTGATTGTGTAAAAAAATATATGTGTGTGTCGAAATGCAAACCGATAATTCTATTGTTTTCTGGTTAATAAAGTTAAACAACTTCGTTTACTCCTTACCAGAAGTAACAAGTGTGTGTACTGGGTTTACCTGTTTGGCAGAGAGTTAAGCTGCCATCCTCACGTTTCCTGCCATCCTCACGCGGAATCCAAGAAATTTCGGAGCATAGTCCAGACCTGCAAAGTTTATTTCGTAATTTCCTTTTGAAAGTGATATCACTAAATAATAAAAACAACTACCACAATCAAAAAATCAATCATTTGAATAATACAATGCATTTTAATCCTAGATGCAAACTATAAGTAATTTTTGCGTACTCCATCTTTTTATTGATTCTAATTAAATATTTGTATATACTTCTTGTTTTGTACCTTATTCGAAAATAAATATCTAATACAAGTATCACTTTTCAAAGGTAGATACATTCGAGAACATCTACGAAAATTTTACGTATAGTTAGTATTTACTTTAGGTGCATTGGCGTTAGTGTTGTAGGGTTGAAATCGAAGCAATGGATTTACATATATTTATCGAAAGAACTCCTTTAATCTAATCTCGATACGAATCTTAATGCAATAAATATACTCCAATCTAAGAGCGAAATTATGTTTCATGTTATCTCCGGAACGTGAAAAGAAAAGTAAGAAGAAAGTGAATATAACCAAATATAGAGTCTTTAGTGAATGCGTTGAAATACATGCAGTAGAACATTTTAAATCCTGCTCACCTGAGGCTTCTTGACTATGGATTCACAATGAAGTTCGGATCATATAACGCTGGACTGAAGAGGTATTTCTGCAAAAAGATGCGTATCGCTAATAGTCTACTCAGTCGATAACACAGGCACACAAAATAAAATAAAAATGTTTTTTTCTAAAGACCATATGTTACATGTATCCTTATGTATTTTCAAGTGTTGTATCCGAATGCGGCGTCAAAATTGATCCATCACCACACTCAAACATACACGAAGAACCTTACGGACAATAAATTTATTTTCTCTCTACTCTGTACCTTAGTACATGGCTATTACAAGGGTTTAAAACCATACTCTTTCTAAAATTTCTTCTTCTCGTCTTTTCTTCCCTGTTTTCTTCTCTTTGATACCTCTTTCTGACCTTAGCCGTCTGGTATTTTGGCTGCACTCATTCCCTGCCTTTGAGATGTTGTCAGTCCCCACCCCCTAGTCAAACGTATATAACCTCAAGTGCAGCGCGTCTAACCAGCATTGTTTCTGTCTCATAATCCTCGAAGTCTTTAAACGTTACTTCACCCTCTATGTATCTTTTCCAGTTCTTCAAGTTGAATATTCCTTTTGCTTTATTTTCACTTTCTACCTCCCTCATTACTTTCCAATTATCTAACAATAAAATAAAACCTGTCACACATTATCTATAGCATTACCGCATCAATTACCGTCTTGTGGAGATATATATTCATAGCCCATTGCCCTGTCAGAATTTCCAATGTTGATCTATTAATCCTGAACAATTTTTGTATTCTTGTAGGAATGAGTTATCTACTTTATAAATCTTTGTAGGTCACGTTCCTCTTTTGCTTTATTTCACTTTATTTGCCAACAAATTATTAAGTTCCTGTTTATCCTTTCCTTTCCATACTGTATATTTATTCGTGATTCGTTTTCTGACAAGTTCTCTCACTTCCCCACTCCACACATGATACCTTATGGTCATTTTGTCTATCTAAACCAATCGGTAACACTAGAGCTGTTTTATTTGCCCGCTCCGGCGGTGCCTAGACTCTGGTAGCACGCACTTTAGGGTATTTTACGTAATCTCTGTGCCTTACATCATTTCCTTTCATTGTGAATCGATTTAGGTTTCTTATGCCAAACTCGCGCAAGAAGAGAGTATAGGCAACAATGCCCCTTTATGTAGTTGCTCCATATCATTTTCTTCATATTATCCTTATTCGATCCAATTCTTTGCCATTTGTATTCTATTTTTAAATTTTTTCCTTCACATATTGTGTGTGTTTTGTGACTTTTAATTTCTCATCAACAATTAGTCAACAACAATAGGTATTTTACTTCTATAATCTCCAATCTGAAACTTGTTAAATGGATTTCTTCGACTTGCAACCTCGTGTTTCATTCCAAACACTATTGCACGTGTCCCTTCTTGGGATATTTCTAATTTCTGATCATTACTCAATCTATAAATTTCTCCAGCAATTTTGTACGCCCATCTTCTATTTCTTTTCTTGTGTCTCCCTCGACTGTGAGTACTATGTCGTCTGCATATGCTAAAGCACAATTTTCGTTTCTATTAATTTCATTTAGAAGTATATTTTCGACTAAATTCCAACATTGGGAGCCAGTATGACTCCCCAGTGGAGTACCTCGTTCCATCTGTTTGAATTTTTTTTTGATCCCATTTTTAAATATATTTATCTATCTTCAAAATATAATTTAATTATTCTTAATAAGTTTTCTTGTATACCCATGTAATATATTATTATTGCAATGATATACCTTTTCCCTATTATTTATTCTCAGCATTAAATAATTTACCGCGTCCTCTGTCCCTTTCCCGCGAGTAAAACAATATTGATACTCATTTATCTGTCCTTGTACCTCCTGCATTACCGCTTTCTCTATCAGCTTATCAAATATCTTTCCTATATGGTAACAAGACATGTGACGGCAATCCGTGCATTTTTAATAGCGAAAAAACTAAAAAACAAATACAAAAAATAAGCCTGTTCCAAAGACTAGATCAGGTAAGCTCATCCATTTTGACGCGCAAAATCCGACCCAAATTCATTTTCCCTCAGTTCTTTTAAATTCGAGTTTGTTGGTTTGTTTGTTTGTTGTTGTTTTTTGCATATAAGGGAGGTTCATCGTGAATTTTAAGAGATGGAGAATGATGGAGCAGTTCTGAATTCGGATTCAGAGCGTCAAAATATACAAGGATATATAGCTTCAGTCTTTGCAACAGAACATTTTTTTTTTCTTCCTATGTAATCGAGTCGCCCATAATCGGGAGTCTACAGTAGTAGTACTTGTTGCAAGTACTGTGCTTCCGAATTACCGCGACGTCAGTGCCATTTCGGAGACGAAGAGAAGGGGTCTCAAGTGACGGCAGCGCAGAGCGACGGGTTCAGTCGGCAACATTGACCCTGAAGTCCCGTTGGCAATCCTCTCCCTTTTCACATCCAATCAATTTACCAGAGCGAATTACAGGTATAGTACAATCCGAGACTGACTTTTTTCCGCAAAGATCAAAGACTACGGTTATCCACAGCTTCTTTATTCGCCGAAAAAGTAATGATCTACTATGAAATGTTGGAGTTTAGTTATCGAAAATTGAAGTTGTAACAGTATGAAAGAGGTTAGCACGTAAAATTGAATTGAATTAAAGGCACTCTATTGGACTCGATCCTATCTACATTTTATTACATAATCATTATTAAGAAGCCACGCCAACGCTTGTGGTTCTGGTAAATTATTTTACATTCCGAATTCCTATCATGTTTTTGACGACAAATTTGAGGTTGCGAAACCACAAAGGTATGTTTAGAACAACAATAAGATGGGATTGATCAATATATCTAAGGTTCTGTTAATGAATACATTGAGAACCACCAATTTTTTTATTCAAACAAAATTTGTTACATTCAAAAAATGTGAAAGGTTTCAGAAGTAGATATACTACGACATTCAATGCTTGAATAGTTGAAAAAATCGCAGCAAGTCATTTAGTGATATTGGCTTCATTTTTGACAAAATGTTTAAATGAAGTTTATTTATTCTTTTTACTGATTATCTGTTTGATACGTAACTGGTATACGTAACGATACGTATCTGGTAAACCCTCACTCTAAGGAACAGAGAAAGTGGTGGTGATAACTGGCATGTGGCATTTTTTATACCAACGTTTCCTTGGCACAATCGAACTTGGGACAAATTTAAGCGATTTGATTTGCAGAAAACGCCAAAATTTGGAAACGTTCAACTCGAGGATGCCTTTAAAAAATAACAAATCATTACTTAGAGCTACAGAAGAGATATTTGTGTCGTTTCAGCATAATTTTTATACGTCAAGAGTAAATCAGGAGTCAGAATGGCATTTGAATTTGAACACTTTTAAAATTTCGGTCCCATAGTCCTATTTTGTTGAATTTTCCTTAGTTTGAATTTCGGTCCCATAGTCGTCCAAAATGAGTATTTTGGTTGTTGATAACATACTACGTGCAATTGAGAACATGAACGTCCACGCACTTTATTTACATTTATTAACTCTACCACATTTTGGGGGACCACATCTAAATGCCACCCTTAAGAGACAGGCACATAGAATTTTCCATTTTGTCGCGAAGAAAATCGCGACAGAGTTAAAAATTTGAAATAATACACCTTCGGTAATTCAAGGCTAGTGCGCTCGCTTGCCGAGGACATACTCTGGGTTTGAAAATGTTATCTATAACGTGAAGTGTCCTTTATATCCTTCGCATAATCGGTATGTAACCACCTCAGGTGTGTACTCCAGTTCGTATGGCACTATGCACCCTACACTGTACTTCACCGCTGCAGCACCGCTGTTCGCCAAATGAGAACATAGTTCTGTTGATCACTTATTTGTGATAAGTTTTAAACGTTTAAATTCTTTGATCATGTGATCAGGACATTTTATAGGAAGCGACAGTGTAAATTTTATTCCTTAAAAATGTGCCTGGTCGTTTTTAGCAATGTTTTTGAAAAGAGAACAACTCGTTACATTTTGCATGTAGAAGCACGAAATTTTCAAATGTCACAAACACAATAGAAATCATTTGCTGAATAAACGTTATTTTTGACACTTAGTTTAGTTTATAAAAAAATAGTGAAATTGACCTATCGAAAAAAACGGTAAAACATTTCGCGTTTTTTGAAACATTTCTGTTTTTTATGTTTTATTCATTCTTAGAATAATTTTTATTTGAATATACAGAAGAAATTAAATAGAATCAATTATTTTTTTCTATGATTTTTTGTGCCATCTACAACAATTCAAAGTGAGGAGTTTATAATCCGATTTTTTATTATAAATATACGAATTGCAAGTATCATTTAAACATAACCTGCAATGAATGCATGTTTGGGACAAATTTAACATTATGGTATATTGGCTTATTTTTTATATATATTTGGCAATGATGTATAACTTTTTATTGTTGAAAATAACGGAATGATTGTTAGGGCATAATATTTTATTTCATTTTAAAACAATATATTTCTAAGAAAACCGTTAAAATACTACATCTGGTAATGTTAATAAATTTAGTTTATATACATTCTAACTGGGTTTTTTTATTGCATCGCCGTCCTCCCCTCGAGGAATTATTAACTATCTTTCATTAAAAGTAGTCGTATTGCTATTTTTAATGTTAGCTAAGTTACTTCTCCTTTGGCCGTCCGGTCTACGAGACAAGAGTCGCCAAGCGTTAGAGTCCAGCTTGGTAATTGTAGGAGGACGTGAAGGAGTTCATAGACTGGATTTACATCGTCACGTGATGTAGAGGAAAATTTCAATACGTTTCAGGAGAAAGTGAAAGGTCAAGAGAGGACCTCATTATGGGTCGCATTTCCCACGAACCACATTTCTTCACTGACACCGAGGAGAATGAATAATTAACAGCTTGCATAGTTCAAATTCGTTTCACGCTCGTTTCAACAATATTAAAGTGCTTTGATGGAACCGCGAAATGACCGTGACTAGTTTTTCTCCATTGATCATGGAGTTGAACAATAAAATTACTGAAATGCATAAGGTAGTTGAATGTCACCTTGTGTATGCATTACTGCTACGTCTCCTGCTTCATCTCATACATAAGTACCTTTTTATGAAATGCCCAACTCAGTCTCTGACTGAGAAACTACGCAAATAATTTCCTATAAAACTTGTGTAAAATTATAGCTCCTTATTTAATACACATTCCTAAATTCGACTTATAGAAATCGGAACTATGACAAAAAACAGGCGAATTTTTATTGAATTTTTCTGAAATACAACATTTTACATATATTTTGAATGTTGATATGTAAAAATATTTCAATTAACTTGCTCATTTTCTTCATAGACAACGTACTCTGTGACTTCGTTTCAAGAATTCTGCATGTACCACTTACAACTTCTCGATTTTAGGTGTCTATATCTGTCATTTCCAAGAAAAATGAGAGTTTTACATTATCTTTTTCTCGTAAAATGTTCTTGCTGCACTGTAGTACATCGCCTAATTCACACAATAGTTTTACGGCAACATTGGAAAATACTCTATGTTAACTATCTATCTAACTAACGAACAACTTTTCAACCTCTTGAGAGGGGTTCTAGTTTTTGACCCCGCGATTCATCAGATACACAACAAGAACGCGAAGTGTCTCAAATATCTGAGACATCTTTTAAAATATAAGAGAGTATGAAAACAAATTAGTGATAAATTTGTTTTTTATATACACAAATAGTAAACTAATGTAGATATCAATGTTTGAAGCAATGTCTAATTTTGACAACTTCGGCCAGATGAAAATGACGAGGAGACTCGGGACTCCTACTTCGATCGCATATGAGTTAACCATAACACCGCCCCTTCGCTTACCACAACTGTACACCATTTCCACTTCAGGAGATCTGAGTGTACAGTTGTGAAAGGTGAACGGATGGTGTAGTAGTTAACACCTCCACGATCAAATCAGGAGTCCCGGGTTCCCGGCTTGTACCATTTTCATCAGGCCGAAGTTAAAACATATCTTCCGCACGTGTCGGTAGAAATATATGCAATGTCCAATGTCGTTTTCAATCTTTGTCTTGTTCGGTCATACGTCTCTCCTTTATGTATTCAACAATTCAACGCATTTTCAAATATATTAATTTTTGTTCTTTCCTCTTTGCAATTCTAAGTAGGGATAGAGGAATTCCGAATAATAAATTGTTACTAATTTTTTACGACAAAGGCGATATAGTAGTAGCGTCTTCGCCTCCACCATATCGCAGAGCGGTAGCGTGGATTCAAACCCTGTGAGGTTTTCAGCTTGGGTTTCCCTCTGTTGCTCCAGACAAATATGGGTTCAATTCCCGGTAATCTCACATCTCTCCTTACCGGTTCCTTCACCCGGGTTACTGGCGGGTGGAAGAGGAGATCTAATAGCATGGACCTCACCGAATAAAAGGAAATAAATTAATATTTGAAGAAATGTCGAAAGCTGTTGAACTACTTAGTGTTGTGTCATGTAGTGGAGAGAATTATTTCTATCCATTAAATGTTTCCGTGGCTTTTTTATTCCAGGGACAACGTAGATCAGAACCCAGAATTGAAGTAATATTCAAGAATACCAGGTTAGGTGCTTCGTTTTGATTTATTTCGAAAGAATCGTATTTTGACCAGTTTTTTCAGAATGGAATTGGCTAACACAGTGATAATCATTTCTAAGGAACACATCATGACTTAATCATACGAAAACCATTTCACTTGAATATTTGAATTCTTATAACGCATTTTTTCTTAACAAAATTCATTCCTTTCTCCGTAAAATAGCTAAGAATTCTCATAAAATGTGCTCCGCTACTCACAAAATTTGGGATGAACGGACACTCATCGTAAACTTGGCAAAATCGCCGTAACCTGCGTTGTAATCTACAAAATGCATTCCATAAACCGTATTGAGAAGCTCATAGTTAGGATTCTGCGGAGATGAAAGAGTAAAAAATGACTGCCTCTTGAGAGGATACAGGTTTAGTTTGTGCAAATACCGACAAGACATAAATGTCGTCTGTTGTTTATAGCCCAGTTGTATCAGAGGTTTACAGCCCATATCTATTCAAGGTATCGCAACTTGTATCGCCTTTCTTGATAGCTTTTATTCCTTATGCCATTTAATACTCCAGATCAGAAATGTATTTTTGTTACATACATGATACAAAAGTCGAGAAAAGAATTGTAAAATATTAACCACTGCATTTTTAAAATACGATATCCGCTCGGGGTAAGACTACCTTTTAGCACGATCGTCTTGTTTCAAATCTCGCTTAGAGGATCGTAAAATCGTAGTTTGAAGATTTGTGATTATTTAACATGAATGGTATTAAATGAGGTCTTTCGAACAACGAAATAATGGCATATTTATTATCATGGTAATAATAAATATTCACAAAAATATACGCAATAAAAATCTTCGTCAATGACAAGTAATAAATTAAAAAGACCAGTATTCAAAAGGTTTCACTTAATTACACGATTCTTGATGTCATGTAAATGGAGTTAAAAGAGTATTTAATTAAATGTGTTTTAGTTTCAAATAAGTCAACGTCAAGTCCAGAATGTACTCCATTCTCTCCGGGGTTTTTCTCCGGTTTTCCTTCGGGTAGAAGGGATTTTATATATAGGTTCTCGCATAGGGGAGACGGTCTATCGTAATAATTAATCTCGAATTTGCAACTAATAGTTACGATTTATAAACAATATTATCCGAATAATGAATGGTTCGATAATAATACGTACTCGTGAAATTATTATTTTGTTTTTCATTAAATACAAATTTGTTGGTATTATATTGTTATTATAACACGTAGGTGCTTTTTGATTCTTGTCTAAGGTGTGTGCTGAAATTCTCAATCCGCCTCTGCCTTAATGCTTTTAACTGGAATTGATGGGATGGTCCCTTGCTTGCGTCTGGAGAGTAAATTAGTTTAGTGTCCTCCATGTGGTCATACGCAGTTTGTAATGGTTTTTTGACAGAAACTTTATTTACATATTTAGTTTGTTATTCTGTTGGAGCACTTCTCCCATCAGACATCCAAGACTCGAATTCCGGTAAAGCCGTTGAATAATTAGTGCTTGTTTCTGGGAAAAGGTAACCGGTAGTCATTGGGCACTTCCCAAGTACAGAATACTGAATTCGTAGTGTAACGTTTGTTTAGTATCATAATTAAAGAAACATGTAACTGTTTGCAGTAAATTGCTTAAAACTAAAAACGCATAGATGACAAATCAATATAACGAAAAATCATATAGCTAAGAAATTGTTGATTTGCGAGTAGCTAAAAATACTAACCATGTGTTCTTGGTCACAAATCACTAATTCAAGACGTTTCTGAAAACTCGTCCAACCACCTTTCGCATTTTGACCATTTCATTCATTAATTAAGCATAAGTATTTTAATACATGAACATATGCAATACGAGGTCATGGAAAAAGATTGAATGGTTTTTGAAAGTGCGTTTTTTAAATTATGACAGAAAAAAGAGCAAAAAGGTATAGTTTAAAAACATTTACAAATCATAGAAATGTTTTAATGTATTAGTCATTTGTCGCTTGGACCAACGTTGGAATGAGTGTTTGGACAACCGTAATAATCCTCTGTCAAACATGTTTTAAGTCGCGAATTGTTTCATTGTAAACCACGTTTTAGGTTAAAAAATACCATTCGGTCAAATCGGAACCTATCATTGGTGACAACAGCGGACAGGCTCTATCAATCTATGAGTTTGGAAATTTCTTATTCACAGTTTCTGTAATCTCCTTTTAAAACCTTTTTATAGAATGGTGCAATTTAACCATACATTCCCTAGATTTTCCATTGAAACTAAGTACTATTTTATGAAACACGCCTAACCACCTATACGCCAAANAGTACTATTTTATGAAACACGCCTAACCACCTATACGCCAAAAATGCACTGAGCTTTTTTCCTGAACTGACTGGCGATATAGGAGACACGGGCGCGCAATCCAGTACGCGCTTCACCCGGTAAACCATTCAAAACCACGGTCACAGCTAAAAGAACTTGAAGAGTTACGGAAGAGTTCGCTAAAAGCAATATTTCCGTCAAATTGATTACGAGTGATCTTATTATTTTTTAACCATCCAAAATTTCTCGATGTACTCGTACTGTGTTCCAAATATGTAATTTCGGAACATTATCTAACACGCATCAATGTAATTTATAGTAGTAAACAACAAAAACAAAAAATTAAAGTTATAATTACAATTTTTGTGGTAAAATAATTTATAAATTTATCTTAAAAGTTCGCCTAAAAAATTAATCTTTTTAACTTCTTTCGAGACTGACGAATTCACCAGTCTCTCCCACATTCTTCCATTTACAACACAAAATAATTCTAAATTTAATATTCTATTAAGATTGATCGATTTATTTTATTCCCCCAATTATCAATGAAATTCATCTGTCGAGTGATATACTTCGTTGATCGTCCTGTGGTTATGAACGTAATGTAAACCCCAAATACTTCATCGAACCAAGACGTAGAACGAATGAAATTTGATACGCATCATCTATACGAGAAAACCCGATAACATTCTCGACCTAATCTTTGCAGTTGGTCCAATACAGTCGAATCCTCACGCGTGGAGCGTCGCCATCTTTGCGTGTCCGTCACCGACGCGAGCGTTATCACAGTATCCAATCGATAGCGTTCTACCCATTGGGCGCACGAACTCGTGCAGGCCGTCCCCGCCGCCCGCCACACCAAACAAACAAGGCAAACGCGGGTCGCAACAAGCTATCTCACGGCATCCGTTCGATAATGACATACAGGGATTCCGAGCAAAAGCCCCCCACCCCCCACCCCAATTAGATCGGTCTAGACTCGAACCCGGAGCTCTGCAACAAAAAGATACTCATCGGAGAGAGAAAACAGATCCTACTCTGGAGGGATAATAATTGATTTAGAAATTTAAAAAAAACGTTAAGTTTATAGTAAAACTTATTGTAATATGACATGACCTCGTAAATAGTAATAACTAAACAAACAATTAAATTATTCATAAAATCATTTCTGTCTCTTTCCGGAGAAAGTAACAAATATGCTAGAATGAGCTTCCATGAACTTAGTGAAATTTAAAAAAATATTTTGATAATAAAATTATGATTCCAGTTTACGTAATACTTCCAAAAACGGTAATGGAATAATTAACGACATCGAAGGTGTAGTTTCCCAATTTTTCCCCAATCTTCCACCCAAATCATATGATTGGGTGGAAAAGCTGGCCTGAGCATCATCACACCAAAAATAACAATAAATATAAATAAAAAGTAATAATAAATAATCTGTATAAATAAAAATTTAAATACTGTTCGTTGGTAAGCGCATCACTTGAGAACGGTTGGATCGATTTGGCTAATGTTAAATAAAATGTTCGTAATAGTCAGAATAAGGTTCTTAGGGAAAGAAAAGTTGTCCAGAAAATTGGAAAATTTGGGAAAAACTGAAAGTGCAATTTTCTATGGGATTTTTGTATAAACTCAAGTCCATAACTAGCATATCCTCGTTCTGATTGTTTACTTGTACATACATCTTCTAATCGAAATCAAAATGTAAATAAAACACCTTGAGATTCATTGTGAGTTCAAATTTAATGGATGGAAATAAATCATTTGGTTGACATGAAATTCTGACTTAATTCAATTGTGAATTGAATTTTGGATCTAAACCGCATGGTTCCAAGTCGATCGCATTCCAGACACATCACACATTTCCAGCATTTCAGCGATGTACTGCCAATAGAATTCATCTCGCATGTAAAATTTCCCATTGGCGTGTGTTTTGAATGTACTCCTCCTCAAATTGAATACCCATGACCTCAAATTGAATACAATCGTTAATAGATACAATGATCACTCATTTTTTACTTTGTTTACACATTTAAAATAGCTTTTCACAATTTCACAAAATTATTACAAACTAATTTATTGAAATTTGGACACGACAACGTCTGACGGGTCAGCTCGTAATAAATAAAACGTAATATACGTATACGGAAGAAATAGAAAACGCTATCAAATCTGTCTTAGTATATTCCTACGAACCACTGATGAAACATCGACCAATCGAATTATAGGAGTATTCATGAATTTTTACAAAACTAACTTCGATACAATTTTTCTCATAGACAGGGTCTTTGAATACATTTTCAACTATTGGAACGCAAGAGATTAGAATTTAATTAAAACTTGACCTAAACACAGACGAATAATATCGGATATGTTTCTTTGGTAAATCTCATTTTCTAAAAGTAATTTGCGTTAGTGGACCACTACTCCCATATCTCGTAAGAAATTAAACGGGGAGAGACAAAATAATAATAATAATAATAAATTACTGCAATGGGACTGCTGTTCGGAGACAACATTGTAACTAGAACATTGTAAATAGAACTTGTTAGGGCTTATTAAATATATACGTTTTAATAAGTATGAAGGTAAATAATATATCGCTGAAATATTATTTAAGACGTTGATATACTAAAAGCATAGGTAGGTCTTTTGGCAGAGGTGTGCAATTCGCGATTCCCAACCATCCCCATTAACGATAAAAAATGTATTCCCAATGCTTACACATTAAATAAGGTATTCTTATACGTTATATTTTTATTTCGTGTTACTAACTTAGTCTTATTTCATATTTAGTCTTAAACATTACATAAAATCCGTGCAATTATTGTAATCAAATTATTTTGAATAAAAAAATTATGGTACTCAAAATAGTTTGCAATTAAAACTTCGTCTGAATTTAAAAACTGAAGTGAACAAAGATATTTTTTGAACGCCATTTGAAAAACATTTGTGCATTTTTGCCACCTTAATCGACGTATGACACAAACATATTTGTCTAAAAGTGGTATAGCGTTGTGATGTGCGTTTGATTGATGGAATGGTCTGTTGGTGGAAGATGATGTATTGTGAAATTGCACACAATAACTTTGCTTAAGAGTATTAAGCCCTGATGAAAATTAAGTGCGTTATCGAAACGTTGACATAGTTCAATAAATATAGTGCCCATACTCAAGATTCTTGCAATTTACAATTTAGTTTTATACTTAAATTAAATAGTGTCCAACGGGAGCGATGTCAACCCTAGGACACGATCTTCAACAGATAGTTTGTTCTTGGAAAATCTCACTTAGGCATTTACCTATAAAGAACCTACTCCCTAAGAAACTTCGTAATTTTGGACATATCACACGAGGTAAATCAAATAAGATTCATTGTGAATTCTTTTTCGAGAGAAGTTAAGACTGGCACTGATGCTTTATTTTCATTGGAGTCATTAATGAGTTGTGATAAAATAACAGTATAAATTGACAAAGATAAAAGAACAATTGTTGCATCTAATGCAGCTGTTCCTTCCAATATAAAAGAGACGGAACAAAAACAAAATTATTTTGCATTTTTATTGCGCTTTCCAATCACGAATTGACTGGAATTGTATGCTGTTATCTACACAGAAACACCCGCCCACCTTCGCGACACTCATGCTCCTTGTCCCTTATGACTTTCAAGCTCAAGGCATTCCTCAAAAACATGTTATTTTGCTTTTTCATGCTACAGATAACTATTCATCGATTTATATGGATGCGTTTCACGTAAAAACGTAGAATATTCATAGTTACCAGCAGCTACAAGTGACCTGAGATCATGACTCGCAAACCTGATGCTGATATTCTCGTATACTGATACTACCTGGATATGATCCACAAAAACGAATCGAAACGTTGTAAAGTTTTATTTTATCTTGTATTTTTGTGCCAATGTGTGTCTGTTTTCAACATAGGGTCGTTCTATTCATCATTTATGATCAATATTCATAGTTATTCGGTTAGAGGTACCTGTGCAGTCTCACAGAACAAGCTGTTGTGAACGCCATAGATCGAAAGTTTGGCTACTGTTGATATACCGAGGTCTGAAGCGGTTAGCGGTAGGACAGACACAGGAGAGTGGCTGACAGGACAACACGTAAACGGTCTGGAGGACTAATTATACAGAGTGATCGACTTCTGGTCAGTGAATCTGTCTGTTTCTTTTTTCTTCGTCAGCCTGATTAACAATCATTAGTTCCGTCAATATCAACGTGACTGTTAATTCGACTGAATATCCATTACGCCTACATTATCGTACCGGAACCAAAAGACGAGAGCTGCGTCATCCACGTGGTTCCTGGTTTAATTGCTATCTTCGACATTCTGATGTTTAAAAAATGTATAAATGAAATTGTCGTTTTTTTTATGTCTAAATATGTAAGAATGTATAAATATATATGACCAATTTACACCTCTTTCATTTTCATATTCTCACTTTTTGTCTGTGTAAAGGTTCTAACTGCATTTTTCAATAGGTAAAAATAACAATGAGATAAAAACATTTTTAACTAATTAAATGACAAAGGTAACTTGTTAGGCTTAAGAATTTTTTTCCTAATAAAAGTTTTGGAAACTTAAAGTTCAGTTTTATCGAAATTATGTTGGGATTATTTAGAATCTTATGTTGAATAAACATATTTTTCCAGCCAACGTTTCGATTTTAATCCAAAATCTTCATCAGGGCCTTCAACTATTAATTAATAATGATTACAAATTTTATCTTTCAGATCTAAATGTCGTACATTTGGAAATGATGTACTTACATATTTTTTATTACTTGGACATCACTCCATTAACCTCCATTTGCCTTGTTTACATCACGGCTTGGTCCAGCGCACAACTTTCGTTCATACTGAACCAACCATCACTCAGTACTCTCATTACCAACTTTACAGATATTAATATTGCCAACACATTTTCATTTTCGATGGACATGAATATTCATTAATTTCAAAATTGTGACATAAATTTCAACGATAGACTTATATATTATACACATTTTCTTTTTAGATAGGCATGATAACACAGACAGATATTATACACATTTTCTTTTTGATAGACATAGATAAAACATAAATACATTAACTTTCATAACATAGACTATGGTATACAATTGGTCAAGCAGGAATAAATTATGGTTTGTTTGCTGTTAAGTTATTATAAAAATACATTGGCAGCACCATCCAATACCTTAAATCCAGAATATACCAACATAAATATTCCAACACTAAAAATCAATTGCACTGCTTTTTCTAAACACGCCATAGAAGAAAACCATGACTTTGATTACAGTAACACCAAAATATGCCACAGTACAAATAACCAGAGGAAATTAAAATGGCTAGAGATGCTAACAATAAAAAATACACCACATTTCACTAACAATAGAACTGAATATATGGATGCTTGGATTTTGATAATAACTTAACAGCAAACAAACCATAATTTATTCCTGCCTGACCGATTGTGTACCATAGGCGGGTTCTTACTGTACATGATCCTCTTCAGGTGTCTGGTTCTCACTAAGTTCGCAGTCTGCATAAGTGTTTTTAAAGGAAATGTTTTATGTTTTTTAAGTATTTAAATGTTTTATGCATCTGAAGAGGACAATGTACATGTTCGAAGCGTAGTGCGTTTCAGCTGTGATGTAATAAACGAATAGTCTAAAAGCGACGAAGTGTTTTCTTTTACCTGCCAAATTTTTAAAAGAATTATTGCAATAATGTTGGTTTTAATTTGAGAGTATTAATACTCAAACAGCTTTGTCCCAGTTGACCGCTTCATGCGTCGCACATTTTGGGAACCACTTTGTCTAAGATCCGGAATAAGGTCCATCTTCACACATCTGTTTTTCTAAGGAAAGGTATTTTTTATGAAACATAATATGTATAGAAACATTGGTTGCCTAGTTATATCATGTCATACTTAGTCACGACTCACGGTTGTCGCGTTGCAAGAGACGTATATTTGAACGAAAAAACGGTGCATAATAACTGAGAAGCGTAGAGCGTACTATTCTGTGTGATAGAGTGAGGTAGAGTGGTCTTCCTCTATCGCACAGAATTTATATATATATATATATATATATATATCAATGAGAAGACATGAGTGTGGAAAAAATACATTAATTTAACGAAGGGCACCATTGATCTTGTATAATTAGACAGCTCATACGCGATTTGTTTTCTATATATTATGTTCAATAAAAAATACCTCTCGTTAGTAAAATAGATGGATGAAGGTCGACATTATTAGGGATATTTTTCTATTGGGATCATTTGAAGTGCTTAGCACATTTTCACCTGTAACCATTTCATCTTTTTAACTATCACGGAAGTTTATTCCATGAATTTTATTACCACCATACGAACCGGTTCAGAAAGAACAAGAGAAAAATATTCATTGTACAGCTTACGGATATAGCAGGGTTCCACGTTTACCATGCAACAATGAAACTGCGAAATTTTGTTTAGTTCTGAACATATCCCACTCGACAAACATCAATGATAGAATACACCATTTCTAATTATTCTAATCCTAGTTGCGAAACACTGGATCAGAGTAAAGCCACTCTTTCGAACGGTGGACCGATTTTTGTGTTACGAGTGTACTGTAACTCCCACAGTTGGCGACCAAAGGAGCATCGGACAGAACATCCAGACTACTGACAAGGTGCGATGCGATCGCATAACAGACAGGCAGAAGAAGCATCTAAGGCGCAATGGAACTACAGAGCTGGTAGAATGGGGAGCTACGTCGACGAGACAGCAAAGATAGCGCGAAATACCGCCTTTAGAGGTTGTATAGTAGCCACCGACAAGGGTGGGAAATACGCGGAGGACCACCTGGTTGAGGAGATAAGAATCGTACAGTAATGAAGCTTCATTGCAGCCTTTCCCTTCTACTACTTCAAAAGATTCGTATTCAAAGAGGTTTATGTCTATCTTATAAAAGCCAGATACTTAAGATAGTTCTAGCGTAAGTAGAATTAAATTCTAAAATATTTTAAATCAGCATAAATAAACAGAATAACATGTACTCTTTGGAATTTCAACTTGAAAAACATATCTCACAGGTCATTTAAATAAAATAATTGCAATTATATTTGATTGCGCCTTATGAAAAAAAAACCCACTTATTTACAAAATAAGACCTAGTTTTAAATCACTAAAGTGATGGAAGTTTACTTTGATTTTGTAGTAAATTTTCTGTAGTATTTTTTTACATCACTTTTACCTATAGGTCACTGGACATTTGAGAAAGATATTTCATTTTTCCGAGGTACGATGCACAATTTGCGAAACCATTGTGCTTCGACCGCCTTGTTCTTCAGTTAAGCTCCTGTGCGTTTCAAACGAGTCCGATGAGTTCCGGAATATTGTTTTTACTATTTTATTAACTGATATATAGAAAATTAAAACATGGTTTTTCGTCATTATTATTCATATTGTTGTGTTTTATGACAATTAGAATAAAAATAAAGAAAACAATTATACATCTAAGTGATTGGACTAACATGGAGTTCTCGTCCCACCTTAAGTACGTAGGCGAGAATGTTATTAATATTTGTGTTATTATTAATCTCGAATTTTTACTCTATTTATTATTTTTCGAAATAATAAATAGAGGATAGCTTGTATTTGTTTTATAAATGTTAAATCCACCACTGTCCTTTGGCCCTTGATCGGGATTCATGAAATGGTACCTTGTTAGTTTCTGGAGAGTAAACTAGTGCTTATACGCAATTTGCCTGTCTTTTTTTTTGACAGAAAGGATTGTTCATTTATTTATTATTTAATTAAAACAGTTATTAATAATAATTTTTATGAATTTTTAAGATAATCTTCCGGGAAACATCCTATCATGTATTTATATAATTACATTTCTTCTGGAATGCTTTCTTTATTAGCTTTATTTCTTCTATCGAGAGACCCGCGTTGCTTTCGACTTCTTATGAATGAGTGTTTTTTTTGTACGTGTTTTGCGACGACATCTCTAATCACACTCAAACTTAGAGGTTCTTTATTTTTCTTAATTTGTTCATGTTTCGGTTATTTTTTATGTCAGTTTGAAGCGGTACAGGGGCTTCATTCATTTTGATGTGTGCGGTGAGTCTAACAATGTAGTTTGTAAACTGTAACACAACTGAAATTGAGAAAAAAATATCTGATCCATAAATTATAAAAAAGCTATTGAAAACTGTATAATGCCATGTGAAGGAAAATAAGTTATTTCACTTTCTCAAGCAAGCAATGGACTATATTCCGTCCATTCCTATCAAAGACCAAAGAAGAAGAGGAGAAAACCCCCGTCCAGGAGGGAGCAATAGGTATAATGTACACATTGTACAAAGATAAATATGTTGTAAGAAAAAATAATCAAAGGTTAATAGAATCATAACTTTATGAACAAGGGCTGTAACCCACGTTCTACTGCTCAGCGATATCGTGAAAGCGAAGACGCTACAACTAGTCCACCGCTGTCGGCATTTGGAAATCAAATATTCCATTCAGTACCTTGTTCTGTCAGTACATCTGAATTGAATCATACGGAGCGCATCAGTTTGTTCAGATAACAGGTTTCCGAGCTTTTATAACTTCTCACGCAAATACATTCGTGTAAAACAAACAAAACACTCCCCTCCTTGCGCTCTCTTCATGCCTGCTGCAATGACACAAGCATAAAGGAGAGGGCTTTTAATAAGACTTTTGACGTTTTTACGACCTGAGATAAGTACTCCAATTCGCGACCTTCCGGTCTCCAATTTCGGAGCTGGAGTTACAAACATACGAAAAGGCGCGACTTTTCAAGAGAGTTCGTACGAAGAAAATGCTTGTGCATTCAAAGCTCTCACAATTTTATACGATAGAGATATGACTGAAGCATGAGGGCTTTGTACTGGTACTCCAAAGAATACCACTCCTAGTTAGTGTTCTTTTGTACGCTCGTAACGGTTAAGTAAATAAACAAGAACACCCATAAATTTCAAGGGAAAAAAAACAAGTCGGGGGAGGGGGTCGAGAAAGCAATAAAAACTCTACTAAATAACAGATACGAGTTTAATCATGTTACGTCGAATGAAAATGGGAGACGGGACCGGGATTCGAACCNAGCGCGTAGAGCTCAAGGTCCCAGGTTCGAATCCCGGTCCCGTCTCCCATTTTCATTCGACGTAACATGATTAATCTGTTACCTGGCGGTGAGGTTCACCGTAATCTAAGAGATTTCTATAGATACGAGTTTGCCAATGGTAGAATATTATAAATTTGAATAACAACACCTATCCATTAAATAATATTTGTTACAGTATTTATCCGTCTCCCATCGTAATATGTAGTTGTATTTTTCTTTAAAAGATATTATAACCAATCAGTAACGACAGCACTCAAATTATCGATATAATTCACTGCACTCACTGAAAATGTAAACTAGATGGAATTCAACGAAGAAATAGAGTTTATTTCTTTTGATATAAGGATGCTTCGAACAATGTTACCTCGTTTTAGTCTCATCTGAGAAAAAAATTAATAATGCTATTTAGTTTGTTACACGATAAAGTTTTAAAGTATGCATAAATTCAAGGACGACAACTTTCGGTAATCTGAAACGACGCATTTCAAAAAACTTAAATCGACAACATTACTATTAGGGAAAAAAAAAGTTGTGAAAATTTTTTTTTTCAAATAATTATTTGGCTTTTTATTCCTCCAAAACAAAAATTTATGTTTAGGATATTCATAGTTTTAAGTATTAGGTTCAAGTTCAAGTCAAACGAAGATGGATTTTGTATCGTTCTACGATATCTTGATGCCACGGAATTCTTTCCCATGTCGTGGCGATATCACCCACAGATTATTTTTATTCATCCTCGAGTTATAATTAATTTGTTCTTGCGTTTTTTATTCATCTACCTTCTTGGTTCCATTTCCATCGTTCTTAATAGAATAACTTGTTTGTCTTCTGAACGTTGTTCTCAAATTACTTGACAACAAGGCATTGACCAATTGTCATTAGCGCAACGAGGCCAGATGACTTCAGAGCGTGGACATGCTTAGTTCAAAGACGTACGATATGAATACCACTGCACATGGTGTGATGAGCACAATAGTGTCTTCCTACGATAGCGACGACCGCGGAACAAAGCAGAGGTCTTAAATAGTAGTTACGGTTGATAAACACAATTGGGTAAGACTCGCAAGGCCAGGGAGAAAGAGAAGTAATGTAATTTTACTCTTCCGTTCCACCGCAATAGAAGATATTTGATTCAATGTTGAACATCTTATAGTCTGTATAGTAGAAGCTGGCCTATCAGACGTAAATGGTGGCTATCTGCGGCCTATAGTTGTAATGTTATCGCTCTCGTCCATCATATATCAATGCCTATGGAATCCATCCTTACAAGTGTCTTGACTTGACAAGAATGAATGATGAGAGTGCAGATTGATCTGTTTTATATATAACGGGAAGTTATGGTATCCCTAGATAAAAAAGAGAATTCATCAACACATGAAAAACTGAAAGTAAATTTTTTTTTCAACTTATTAAATCTTACTTTATTTAATTCACTATCGTTCAAAACTCAATTGTTCTGGCCCGGGTTTTTCTCCGTTTTTCCTTCGGGTAGAGGCGGATTTCTTATACAAGTTCTCTAGGCTTTGTCTAGGGGCGTGTTTATTGTAACAATAAATCGTGAATTTAGTGTTTTTTCAACTCTTATGATTTTTAAACACTATACTCAGAATAATCTATAGTTCGATAATAACTTGTACATGTAAATTTTCAACCATATTTGCGTTAAATTACAAACATATTGACATAATATACGTATTATAACTCGCAGCTAACTTTTTATCTTATCTAGGAACTTTTGCTGAAATTTTTGAATCCGCCTCTGCCTTAGGGCCCTTGATCGGAATTGATGGGATGGTCCCTTGCTTGCTTCCGGAGAGTAAATTAGTTTATTGTCCTCCACGTGGTCATACGCAGTCTGTACTGTTTTTTGACAATAAATTTTTAATTATAGTCGTAATTTATTAACTCCGTCTTCAACAATGGCATTCCGGGGTACACGTGGTTATGCATTTTCTCTATTCTTCTCTCACTGGGGTCGCTCCCTACAATCAGTCACCCACTTGTCTGAAAGTAACAGCAATAAGTTTGGTCTGATCATAAAAAGAACTGAAACAACTGTTCTATCTAGGACAGAAAGGTTGCGGCTTGTCGTTGGAAATAACAATACGAGAAAAGTGAAATATACACTTAATCGTACTCGTAAGATTACATTATCTATTAATGATTTATTAACAACTATAGTACACTAATGGACCCGGGTGAAAACTTGGAGTTAAATGAACTTAAGAATTCCTACCACAGTATCGTAGGAGCAATAAATCACATATATAGCGACGATACAGAAATTCCATTTATATGGTAAAGAAACGTAGTCAACTTAATACTAAATGTGGATTACGAAGTTTATCGAAGTTACCGACCCGACAGATTCTACATTCATTGTCTTCATTGATCAACGGTACGTAGCGTCACCTGGGAGACTTATTCGAAACTTCCCACAATTCGAATTTAATTAGTACTTTAAAATAAAAGAAATAATACACAATGAAAAATGTAAGATTGAAGATCTTTGGAATGATACCTCATTTGGCTAAGAAGGAGGGAGAAAAAGTTGCGTGAAGAAATAATGACGATATTAATGACGTCTTCAGAATATATTATAATATTCGATTACTTATTTTTTCTGTGTAATCGTAATGAAGGAATTCCATTGTACTACAAGATTTATTATAGAATTAGGTTGAAGATTTGAAGATATAATCGAGATGTTCGATGTATATAGGAAAATATTACCATTGTTTTACTCGTAATGAAAAAGAAAAGCATGTGAAAAATTACGAACGTATTCTCTTTTCCTTCTCCACGACTCTCTCAAGGCTGAGGGAAGTAGATAGCTTTCCAACAGAGGTCACGTTTCGTAGTAATGAGGCACATAAAATGCGTTTGTGAGTACGGCGACGTGGACGATACACTTTACGAGAGTAAGAAGTAAAATGCTATTCCTAAGCAATTTCACGAGAAAATCGCGTTTAATACGGTATATTCCATCCTTGCTTGTAAGGGAACTGCTCACCAAACTAATTTCTGTGATCCAGAAAGCGACGTCCAATAAAAAGAAGCTATTGCGGGAGCAACGACAATTTGCGTGAAAGATTTTAAGAATGACGGTTTGTTCAAAGTTATTTCTAGGTGTTTAGGTAATATATCAAGAATCTTAACCCATAAAATGATCATATAAAATTTCAAGAATTAAGTTCAAGTAGTGCAATTAGTATTAATATTACAATGAAATTATTTTTATTTAAAATATAATTGAATAAATTATATTTAAAATATGTTTATGAAAATTCACTTTAATAATTGACTTCAATCACCAAAATATAAAAAAGGAGGAGGGTCAATATTTTCATCGCGCTTTATTTTTCGAATTGTTGATGAATTAGAGAAAAACACAGTAAAAAGTTCTCTCTAAAAAAGAGTGTAAAACTAGTCAAAAGTCACAAATTTATCTCTGGAGTTTGGATATTAAAACAAAGCAACTGAAGAGAGTTACGAATATTATTACGTAAATTTTGAATCCTTGATTGAGAAAATTCATAAAAATATGTATTTCGTAAGAAAATATAATAGTGTAAATAGTGTTACACAACAAATACATCACCTGTACTTCATTATCATTTTTGGATCAACCTCAGGAAACTAGTATCACATGTATTAAAATGTTAATAATTCATTAAATCCAGTAAATAAGTATAAAAATACCAGTTTTAAAGAATATACAATAGATTATCAAGTGAAATGCAAAAATCGAGTTTTTGTGTATCGCTCTGAAAAAGTCGACAAACTCATTTAAGGAACAAAAGAAAAGGTCTTCCTTAAAATCCTCTATTTCGTCAATAGAAGTGAATTTAAGACGACTATTTTAGACTTCAGTACGTTCAATGAAATCCAAAGAATCTTAAACGATTACAGTCGTCGTTATAGCATCGGTATTAGAGTCGCGGAAACAAGAAACCTGACGACGACTCAAATCACGAGTTGAACGCGTCGCTGAAAAACAGTAAAAATAAATTGATCATCCAAAACAAGTCGTAAGAGGTAATTATATTAAAATAATATTAAAATAATTCCTATTTTCATTGAAACTAGCGGTTGGGATGTATCACAGTAAACCAAATTGAATAATTCTTGGAATACTTCCCCTATGATGAGAACAAAAAATTGGAATAACATCACGTTGGTTATAGAGAGTCAAGAAATAATGCATAATAATATTTTATGTAACGTTCTAAATAAGAATTGGAGTCAGTGGAAAGCGAGATACCGGAGACGACTGGGAACACACCAACATCCAGACTGTCTCCCAGGTCTACGTAGCCTGTTGTAATACGAGTACCGGTTCTATTCTGGGGTCAAACCGGTCAAAGCGAAGATGCTGGTCACATCTACCCGTCTTAGTGGCGAGGCCAAGTAATTGCGGAGCTCTACCCACCGTGAAACCCTTAGGCATCTTCGGCGCCTGTAGTGACTGATTAGATGAGAATTAAAATTTTCATCTCAAATACATTCATCAAACCATAAACTACGTAATTTATTGCAAGTTAAATTCGTTTCTTTTTCACGGAAGTAACTCGCTCATTTACATAGATAAACTATGTTCGTCTACCATTGCCTCTGACATCTTCACATTTTCGTTTCTTTAATTTTAAATCTTGCAAGATGACGCCTTCAAGTTTCTGACGAACCAATAACCAATCTACCGATGAATCACAGTCATCTTGATTGTCCTTAATATTTATAACCTTACTACCTCCAGCGGACACATCTGTAAGCGTCACAAGCTCTCCTCTCGTCACATCAATGTCAACGCAATTTGTATTTATTTTTTATTTTTTATTATCGTTTTTCTCTCGTTCTTATATTTCAACAGTATTTACCATTCTTTCCTCTCCTTGGAACTATAATAAAAAGAAATCAACTTTTGAAGTCAATACATCGATTCTTCTATCGATTTTACAGACTTCGTTGACGGTCACTTTTAGTTGTGTTCAATATGTTTCTCAGATTTTGTAAATATCTGAGCGTGGTGCACACCCACCATTTTGATTCTCATTACATCGGGCCCCGCTGAGGGCGACGGACTCAAAGCGTTGCAAAACTTTGGAGGACAGATGTTACGAACGAATAGCCATTCGCGGTAC
>NNCF01128432.1:1014852-1027158 GCA_002313205.1 Laupala kohalensis
AAATGTTTATGAAAAATCCCCTTAAATAACCCTTTCCCCAGCTAAAGCAGAATTACGATATGATACATTGGCAAATTTGAGGTGCGATCGCATCTGATCTGCCCTATAAAAAAAGGAACCCTCGCCTTGAAGTTTTTGAGTGCAATCCCCCCGTAACATCCTTAAAGTTTATTTACAATAGTACCTGCTTAGACATTGATAGCGGTTTTAACAACCATAGAATTGTGCAGGATTTTGAGGTGCATTAGATCAAGTGATTCTTGAGGCTAAATGCAGGTCTCGTTATTACGAGAATAAATACTTAGTAAGTTGAAGTGATTCTTATTGGTAGCCTTCCTCCGCTGACATGGCCGCATTGCCGTGGTCTTTAGTGGAGTAGTCTTCCTCGTGTCAGCCTTGTAGCGTGGAAGCAATAGCTGAAACTAGAAAATGTTCGTGAACAAGTATGTTCAATGCTGAGTTTCTGAGAGAGCTATGCCATGTATTGAGATGGCGCAGCAGTTGAATGACTTCATACAGAAAGTCATGTTCCAAAAAATGTCTCGTATCACAGATATATTAGTATGTTCAATGATTCGAAGAGTTGCTACAAGCAGATGAGTGACTTCGTGTCACACGACACGGCGACGTGTCCCCAGAGTGTCATCACGTGGTGACCCCTGAAGTAAGACTGCACAGTGATGTGGCTCGAACGCGGCTCTTTATATTGCCGGCGCACGGAACGTACACATGGAGCGTGTTCACTAATTCAGTATCATGGAACTTGTAGTTGACAAAGAGATTATAGTTTCAAGAGAATGTCTATATTCAATGAATACTTATATATTCACAGAGTAATCATGCACATGGAGTAAATAATAAGCTTCTCAAAGAACACCAATGATTTAGAGTTTGTGATGGATGAGAATCATATGGATGAGCATTTTACGAACGTTTTGGTTCGTAACAGATGTGTACATGCAAAAGGTCGCGCGGCACCCATGACACCAGTGACGGAGACTTGTTCGTTAATTGTTAAGATGGATATAAAAATAATTTTTCAGTATTACTTTGCATTAGATAAATAAATATATGAGTAAAAATATTTTCAAAATATTTTTATTCAAATACTTGCGTTGCACTAAAATGTACTTAAAGGAGTAACAATTTTGCTATTTTATTTATTTATTATCCGTTATGCTCAATAAAAAGAATAATTGTATCGAAAAACTTATGCATTACATACAATACCAGTAGGGGAGACCCTTGTACCTTGAACTATCAATTTTCAAAACGTTATAGTTCCCTAAATGTAATCGATTGTGAAATTAAGCACCCATATTTTCCCCGTCAATAATAGTATAAAATTTATTACTCGTTACTTAAAATTATTTTCAAGTATTTTTTAAATTATTTTCAATATTGAGATATGGATTATGTGTACCTTCAGCCACCTCTTGTACTTTGGTCCACCGACTAAAATGACAAGTATAACAGAAATTACAGGATTAAAAAGAGGAAAAAAATATCATAGTACGTTGTTTTTATTGTACATATGGAAAGCTACAGGAAAAATAATCCTTCAACCATTCTTCAATACCAATTCCACAGGTCTTTCCAAATTCTTTTGACATGTTTTATCCATCTTCTTTTCAACTTTACTCCTTGGCGTTCAAAAATTTAAACGTAAGTAAATATATATACATGAGTAAAAATTATATGCATTAGTATTGTAAATTAGTAATACCGTGTATAAGTACTTAACGTAAAGTGAAATGATTAGTTCTCGCTTGTGAATATCCATGTATTCTAACTTGGAGTACCCAAACTACAATAAAAATCATTGTACTCATATCTCGGATCAGTCCAAGATAAACATTTTGTGGCTCAAGTTTCTTCTCACGTTGTGATTTTCAATTTTAAAAGTAATATTATGATGAGAAATTCATTACGTAAACAGTAAATCAATCAAACTTTCACACTAGGATATTAATTTTATGCTATTTACCTAACAGTTTTCTCTAAAATTATATCAAGTAGGTCCAGAAAGAAAATTTTCAACACTTAGCAACACAATTATGACCGTAATATGTCAGTAAATGAACGGAAATGGTTAAAAGAAAGAAAAGAACTCACATTTCAGTGTACGCAATCTAAAGTAACACAAAATACATTTTTCTATCAATGAAATTAGAATTTTCCCTGGATAGTAAGAGGTACAATCTCGCTCAAAGTACAAGGGTCACCTAATAATTTACCATTTACGCTTATCTTCTCAAGTTGTTGAAAGTGACTGCCTGCAAGTAAAAATTTCGGGGGAGGTGTCGCATTCCAATTACGTAAGTAAAATTTACGATACCAGTAAAGGGTTAGTTGAATAAAGTTATCTCCATTCTGTACGAGCGCACATAAAAAAGTTAAGCAACAATTAAATTATTTAAGTTAAATTTTATGTTATTTAAAGATATAGTTATATAAATACAATTATTTTACCATTTATTCTATTTTTAAGAATATTACTATTTTTTTTTTCAATTTTTAATTCCCTACAATTTCCTTAAATTCCTTAAATCGTTTTATGTACTCTCAAATTACAATGATGCATGAGCAGAAGTAGTTGGTGTACTTTTTACGTCAAACCTATGGATTCATGTAAACATACTGAGATAAAATCAAATGTATCGTATAAAATATGTTTCACAAATACGATGACGGAATCGATCACGTTTCGAATAATTCACCACCACAGAAAGAGAGAGAGAGAATGGGATGAGAATTCTTCCCTTCGTCTTCGAGGGAGAGACACTAAGGTGACTTCCAGTAACTACCCCGGCTTCGGAAAGCGCTGAATTTTACTACCCAATCCGAAGCCCTCACAACCTCCGCGCGGCAGAAACCGGATTTCACCAATCCGTTCATCCCTTGCGATGATTCTCCGTCACACACCAGTCGGCGCTTTCGGAGGAAGCCCCTTTCCACAAATGGAAACGACTCTGCCTCTTCTCATTCTTCATAAGATCCTCCCTCCCAACCCTCACCAATCTTCTCCACCCCCTTCGCCAATTCCAACCTGGACAGATTTATTCCACTCTTCCTAACTCCTTAACCTCGTTCTCTGCCGTACTCATGTTCGATTACACAGGCGACGGAGATGAGGGGAACTTTGACAATACGGCGAAAGGAAGATGAAGGGTATCAATCTCCTTTCCCACCAAAAAAAAGTTATGATTTTTTTGCTACGTTCTATTTCTAAAATGAGTTTTAATTGTGTGCATATATTCGCCCAAAACGGATTGATGGAAAAGTTTAACAATAGACATTTAAAGGCATTTGCCCTCAGACAAATTTGGACAAAGTCTCTCAAATATATTGTGCAACCCGCTAATCAGATTCTAAAATCTACTCATATGATTTAACTATTGACCAATTACGAGAATAGGATTTTTATAGCACAAATTGTCATCACTAGTAAGTGGTATGAGCGGTACCTCTTATGTAAAATATATAAAATTAGCGGAGAAATTTACTGACAAATTATGAGACTCAAGTTGATAGAGGGTTCCTTGCAACTGTTTGGCAAACAATTGGGGACTGTTTGGAAAACTTTCGTCATGTTCCTCAATTTCATGACCTTAAAAAAATCTCACCCCCTCTTTTCGCCAATTCCTGATTCATTCCATTCTTCCCCATTCCTTAACCTTGTTCTCTGTCGTACTCATGTTCGATTACACACGCAAAATGTTCTACACAATAGAAAATGTTTGAAACACAAAAATTCACCAAAAAGAGGACCACAATGGAAAAAGACGAAAATGTTGAAAAAACAAAATAGGATATTGTTGCAAAATCGCATATTCTAAAATGTTATATTTGTTACCTTTATAACTTACTTATTTCAATGACCAACGATCGAGTAGAACTCACATCTCCTCTTTAAGATTTTGTGTGCTCTCGACATTTGATTCATCCTCACCCCAAAGCGAATCCTATTTTCGCCACTGGAGGGAAGGAAACCGGCTTACGCTGACAACCACTGGGGTTGCAGTGAAGGAACAGTAAATTCGGCAAACTCATTTCGAGGAAAATCTTTTCTTTATAATTCATGATATTTTTAACTCAGGTTGGATGTTTTATTTCAAGGATATTTTTTAGGATAGCTCAAAATAAATGGTTTCTGTCTCACTTATACATTTTTGCTGAAAATATGCGATCTAATTTGTGTCAACCTGTGAGGAACATTTATTGCGTGAAGGTAATGTATGGTTTGTAGCCTTACACTTTTTTAAAGAATCTAATTGCAGACTACTTGAGAAATGAAATATAATAGAGAGAAAATCTAAATAAATCTAAATTTTATGACTTCTACATTAGATAAAATTTTACACCTTCTTTAGCACATTTTATTCCAAAAAATGTGTATTAATATAATATAGAGAAAGTAAATGGGATCATTAATATTTTAACCTAATTTCTGAATACGTTTCATTTTCAGAGAAAATGCGTATGACAGCGCTGCGAATATTCATTTACGCTTTATAAGAAGTACAAGAGATTCCAGACATTCACTTAAAAATACGGTTAGAAAACACAAGAAAAACTAGGTCACATTTTTATGGGAAAGATCACAAACGTTTAAGAAAGTAAAAAACTATTGAAAAATTATCAGATAATTCAGTCTAACAAATGATTATGAAAATAGTCACAACTAGACATAATTATTATGAAAATTAGACATTGTTCTTTGTGACTATAACATGTAATATTTCATTAAGTGCAAACACAATTTAAGCAGATGCATACTCATAATTATTGCAAGCTAAATTATTTGTGATTAACTATTAAATCTTCTTCCAATTGCAGGAGGTTGTACTGCATTAACTATTTTCTTACATAAATAGAAAATCACTGTATTACGTCAACATGGTTACGCAATATTGTAAAAACAGGCAATGATTTCTATTCTTCACTACGTTTAAATATTATTTACATTGTCCTAAATCATTTCTACAGAAGCTCTAATTTGTTTAATTCTCATTAGCTCAGCTAGCTTTATGGGAATACCAGTTTCTCTTCGTAATTTTATTGTAATTATTTAATCTTAATATTTATTTAGTAAGCTATGTTTGTATTAATTATACATCGTTTCTTTTAACTCAAACTCATTTTCTAATGTCGATTAGTAATGTGTACAAATTACCATAGAAGCCTGTAAAACGTTGTACAGAATGCATTCCAAGCAAAGCATTAAAAGTGAGTACTAATTTAGAATGAGTGGAAATAAGAATATTCACAATGCAAGTACAAAATTCAATGAACTGACAAATTACGAAATAAATTACGACAACTAGCGGAACCGCAGTGAATGATTCACATCCATAGTTAGAGAAAAAAATATATGAAGAGAGTTTAAATGCTCAGAATCATTAGTCAAACTTTCTGTTCCAATCGAGACTTTCAGTACAACGCTTGACAAAATCCACTCCCCTCAGTTCCTTTTCTTTCGTAATCACTGATGAGAGATTTAAATTGGAACTTCTTTTCTGGTTTTACTTCACCTTTTGCGTAATAAGTAAGAAATCCTATATTTAAAATCTATCAAATTCAATGAATTTACGACGGTTCGATTTAATTTGTATTTTAAAGTAAACTACAAATGAAGTAGTACATTGTTTAAATGTAAGACTATTCTCTTTCTCAAATCCATAAAATAATATTTGCAACGATATCTCATTTTTCGCAATTGGTTTAGTATTATGGGAGAAGACGAGTTAATTGCAAAAAGTCAACTTCCATACATAAGATAACCATTTACCTCTATCATTTTTATCTTATTAAGTAATGAAATTTAACGACCTATTCGAGACAAATTACTATATTACAAAACCTTGGCTGAAACGTTGTGAAGTGAAATATATAAACTTGTTTAGAAAAGGTCGTTAAATTCCACAACTTTTAGAAACAAGATAATAAAACTTCTTTGTTGTAATCCAAAACAATCGATTTCTGACCAGAAAAAGACATTTACCTATTCAAAAATTGTTTAAATGAATAAATAAATTTATCATCAAAAATTCAACACATGCGTATGTCCGCGTGAAGGACAATAAACTAATTTACTCCCCGGAAGGAAGGAAGGANATTTAACATTTCAGCATAATCCTAAGATAAGAACAAAAATACTTCGAACACATTATAATATTAATAGAGTACCAAAAAATTTGTTTAATAAAAAAACTGATTTCAGAAGTACGTATAGATTATTTCGAAGAATATAGATTATTTAGAAAATATTATTTATAAATCGTAAGTATTAAAATAACTCGGAATTCTAGATTTACTATTTCTATACATGTCTCTCTTCGCCAAGAGCCCAGAGAGTCTGTAGAAAAAATTCCACCTCTTCCCGGAGAAAAACTAGGGTCAGGATGGCTTGGGTATGTTTTTTGTTTATTTCGCATCGAAGTGTGTATTTTTTTCCTTAATAACTCTCCCCTCTTCCTTCCAATACGTTCAGAAAGTGCTCTAACGTGCTATCGCCGCGCCTATTATTAATAGGGGGAATATTGCCAGGCGCATGTTCTTCTCTCCTCACCTCTCTTTCCATCAGCCCCCTCTCTTTTCGTACTCGTATCGCGTGCACGTGTTCTTGCTCCACCCTTCATCCACATCGGCAATTCGGACCCACGATAATAGCTTCACGCTATTATATCTCTGAACCGAAACGTATCACTAGGAATAAACCGTAACTACAGCTCCGTCACCGTGCTGAGTCCTGATGGAACCTCCGCGACCTTTGGAGCCATTGTTGCATCCACTCATTAGAGGTAGACTTCCGTTGTTGGAGTTGCATTGGGCGTTAACGAAGAGAAATTGCAGGCGCACGCATCCTTTGCGTTGGGGGAGGGGACACGTAGAAGACAGTGGAGGACGTGTCTATAGAAACTCCCTCGACAGGTAATGAGGGAAATAGCAGCCAACGTAGTACGAAGAGGAATAGTCCCAAGGAAACATGCCAATAAGGGTGATTCAGGAGGGCAAAAGATGGAGTAGAAGTGAGAAATCAGGGGATGGTCTCTATTGGTGGCATAGGCAATCAGAGGATCAGAGGTGGGTTTCTTCTGATCACACATCTAGAGTCTTGGGACGAAAGTTGGAGAATGCTCGGTCAAGCTGTTGCGTGCATTAATATTCTGATCCCCGGTTTTCTCTTGTTTCTCTTTCGGGAAAAGGTAGTATACACAGTTTTAAACGGCGTTTTTCACATTTGTTTATTATCCTCTTAATATTCATTTTGTCTCTGATCATAGCTCCCAAAGTTTCCAAACAGTATTTCTTATGAATGAAAATTAACATATTTATTACACTCAAAAGTATGAAATTATATTCGCCATATGCATCACAAATCGTGAATATTCTTTGATATACTTTGTATTAGTTATTCTATTTTGATTTTCACATTACCCAAATTTTAATGGATTGTATCCTCTGAGAAACGCACAGGAAACTTGAGAGTTTGAGTGGGTTTTCGAAGTACAAGCTAAGAAGTGCGTTCCTGGTCGACCCCTACCCAAATAAAATCCATTAACGTCCGCTTTCTAAGTTTACGAATCTCTTTTGGATCCTATGGTTTCGAACATTGGATCTGTTAATCGTTTTCTTTTACTTTTTCATATACGTAGTATATCCTCGTAGAAAGTATTGTAATCCTGAAAAAAATTCGAAAGCGAGATTTCGACAGAAATATTCCTGATCCTGAAAAAGTGGTTTTTGGCATAACGTCCGTCCGTCCGTCTGTCCGTCTGTCCGTCTGTCCGTCTGTCCGTCTGTCCGTCTGTCCGTCTGTCCGTCTGTCCGTCTGTCCGTCTGTCCGTTTGTCCGTCTGTCCGTCTGTCCGTCTGTACGCAACAATATTGAGTAAATGACGGAATCAATTTAATTCGCATTTCGTATTTACGGTAGAGTTTACTTGTTGTCGATGCGCGAGCTCTAATTTCTTTTTACTTTGAAACAAAGGGTACTTCACATGAAGGTCAAAGTACTCTTTTGAATGTTTCTCAAAAACGGCGCCAACGATTTTGCTTAAATGTTCTGTACGTAAAGTGCAATTAGTATGCATTACATCCGCAATAGCGGCATTTCGCTTCTTAGTTTGGTGTAGACACAGGAAAAATAATTTCTGTCTGCTACACGTACACATTAGTTTACTGTTTCAAGACGCTTGAATAATATTTAGCAGTGTAAATGGACCAAGCAGACGAAAAGCACACTTTTCGTAAACTGCACTGACGGATATGATAATGATAAAATACATAGGAGGACAGAAAACGCACTGCAGATACGAAAATACAGCAATTTCTGTCTATAACGAAATTACATTTACGTAACCCTTTTACTATATTTATGAGACTGATATGACGCTGTATGTTTTGAAATAATTTTCTGAATATTTACTATACTTTCAAATTAAAGACAGTAATAAGTTCTAGCGACTTTGAGCATGAATTGAGCACTAGAAGACGACCAAAATATAGAGACCCACGCCAGAAATGACCCTTTCACTATCGAATTTTTTCTCACTCTTTGCTGCAGACGGAGAAACGTATATGAGAAATTATGTGCAATGGTTTTGCACCACTATTATTCCTACGGACGGTAGCGTAACAGAAGTTGCGATGGCGCAGCTATCGGTATAACTAAAATGGCGTCTCATCAGGAGGGAGCGCTTTGTGTTCTGTAATATGCGAAAATGGAATCTGTTATTTCAGTGCATCAAGCGATTCTTAATCGTTTAGGTAAAGATAGTCCCTCTGAGAAAACATTCGTAAGTGGTATCACCAATTTGAAGAAATGGGCTGGGTCTGTAAAGGCCAATGCACAGGGACGTTTTAGTAACGAGAAATTGGACCGCGTACGATGGGTGTTTCCGGTTACGTAGCCCAAAGAAATCAGTCATCAAATTGAATCCTGAACTGGGAGTACCACAAAAAACTGTGACGAGGACTGAGCAAACGATTGAAAATTAAACCTTACAGGTTGCATTTGATTCAAATTTTACATCTTACGGACTACACAAAGGGATTTGATTTTTTCCGAAAGCATACAGGAAAAATGTGAAAATCGAAATGATTTTCTACCATGTCTCGTTTCCAGTGACGAAGACACCAAAAAACTTCACAAGCACACTTCACATCAACGGAAAAGTGAACCAACAAATTGTGCGTTTTGAGGAATTCAAAACTCACAGAGTTGCAACAATTTTACAAGAATTCGACTCTGAATTTTGTAACAAGTAAATTTTCAAAAGTTTGTAAAAATATCCAGTTATTAGGGTTTTACAAAAGTACACTTGTAAATTTGTAATTACAAGTGAATTCTTACGAGTGATACACTTGTAACCCACTAACCTTGTTAGATTACTAGCAAGTGTAGCTACAAACGTAGGTTATCTGTGTAACAAGTCTTATTTTATCAATATGCGGGGATCAAATTCTTCCTGGGAAGATGAAAATGAGGTATTCCTTCATGAACAACAAATTAGGAAGACTTTCAGGGAAAGCGTGAACTTTACAGTACACAGTGAACGAATTACAGGAACAATTTAGAATGACTGTAAAGCTGGAAGGAAAAGAGGGACATACTACGAAAACTTATTATGAGAAAAGAACCGTATTTATTTTACTTTACATTTTAATTTAGTTATTTGTTATTATTTATGTTAGTGATAATTATGCAGTTTGGAAAGTTAGTTGATAAGCTTGAAATATTTTTAACAATATGTCAAAAACTAACACTTTCAGAACTCTACATCCCATAAAGTATAGTAATGAATATTTTTAAAATGCAAAAATTTGACATTACGTAACGGAGAATCAAACGAGAAAGGCTGGACTGTCCGCAAATACTTGTTACTGACAAGTGTGACAAATCTTGTTACCGGCAAGTACATGTTACAGACAAGTTAGTGAAACCTTTGTGAAACAATATTAACTCACTACTTGTTAACACGAGTTTTGTTCGTACAACTTGTTATGAACAACAATTGAACTTCTGCGAATCGGGCCCCAGGAAGTTATATATAATGCAATAAATATTTGAGTTTTCCTTCACATTAAACCAGCGAGTGTATGTTTAAAAATACTTAATTATAGTACTTTCAAATACCGTACGTAATTTTGAATATCCAGGTATAATGGATTTGGTATGGCCTCTCCAGCATTGAGATGAACATCTAATAAGAAAAGAGTACGAGAAAGTTACAATCGAAGTGTGCCCTGACTATTCGTGTTTGCACTCGCCTCACTCTCTACACCCATGAGTAATGAGGAGTATTTGATAAGTCACGAGACAAGTCACACAAGTACCGCAAACTTAGGGCTCGCGTGGCTCCATTAAAGTAGTTCGTGACAAGTGGGGGGAAATAATGCACAAATAGCGAACTTATGTATACTATGTGTACAACTACAGAAGTAGTATGTGTAAAACGTTATAATCGAGTACTTATAATAAATATACGTGTTTGTTAATCAGTAATAGCATAGAAAGACAGCGTTCCTCTTTCGAAATCTTTCCAGACAAAGAAGAGTGCCTTCGGCGGTGTGTGGATGTATGTTTGAACGCTGATCTACAGCATGATGAAATATTGCACACATGACCTTTAAAACACTAAGATTTCTGTCTACTCGAGATATAAAATATCCGCCTACACCCCCCATTTTCATTACTTTTTAATTTTAGCTTTTTACGGTATATGTGACGAACTAATTCAGATATCTACTTAATTTTTGTACTTCAGAAATGCAAATCTAAATATCTAGAAACAGGATTTTGGATTTTTCGATAGTTTACTCTATAGTGGGTCTAGGGGACTGAAGCGTTTTTATGTTGGTAAGTCTTTTATAAGAATCCATTATTGATGTGTAGAGGTTCGATCAGTTAGGAAATAAAACATCACCTGGCAGACACAAAAATCACATTTTTTGATTTGCAACCACACCTGACTGCACAGCACGGTTTACACCTGGACTTTACCCAGCACGGTTTACACCTGAGACCGTCTGGGAAACAGCACTTCGGTTATCTTCTAGCTTCACATCTGACCTCACATCATCCACCTACCCCATTACCCACTCCTACACCTCCTCCTGCACCTACCACATCTCCTCCTCCTCCTCCTACCTCATCTCATCCTTCTGCTCCTACCTCATCACCATCTCCTCTTCCTATCTCGACACCCATTTCTTCTCTTTTCCCCGTTCTTTCACCTACTGCTTCCTCATCTTGCACGTCCTCATCTATTCCTCCTACCGCCCCCATACACAGTTACAACTTGCGCTCAGGAGTACGATGTGGTTCTCGAAGGAGACAATCGCGTTCAGGTGCAGTGTGCGAGCTTGATCCGGAACTAAAAGCTGTACCAATTTCAAATTCCACTCCACAATCTAACGACGATTCCATTTCTCGTGAGTCACAAACTTTTTGCGAATATAAAATAATTATATTTCATCATAATGTCCAATCCCTTACAAACAAATTGAAAGACATTGACATTCTGATACACGAAAGTCGATTTGATTTGCTATGCCTCACAGAGCATTGGCTTTCAACTAACAACATCAACGATACTGCTATTTCTAATTATTATTTAGCAAGTTTTTACTGTCGGCAAAATTTTAAAGGCAAAAATCCCCACGGAGGTACGTGTATCTACGTTCGTAATGATATTTTATCTTCTCCACTGACAGGCTACGAGAACTTCTGCGTAGATAGTGTGTTCGAATTTTCTGCAGTTAATATGACCGACACCGGTATTGTTGCTTGGTGTATTTATAGACCTCCTCAATCAGATCTTGACATATTTTTTCGAAGTTCGAAATTGTTTTAAAACATATCACACATAAATCTACTAAATCTTTCGTTATATGTGGCGATTTCAACATCGATTTCCTGAGTACATCAGACTCTGCACATTCACCAGTTAATCGATTCAAGAATCTTATCGACTCCTTCAACCTTATTACTACGATAAACGACCCCACTCGCCTCTCCGGCTCATCTCAAACATTGCTAGATCAAATTATAGTCAACAATGGAATCTCGTATCTCTCTGAAGTGTTTATCGCCGGATACAGTGATCACCTTGCTCAAGTATTGACTATTAATAATAAGCTAAAACCACTTAAAATCTTTTACAAATTTACAAGAGAGTTTAATGACATAAATCAATCCATATTTATAAATTATTTGCGTGAAGAAACATGGAAAGATGTTTACAATTGCCAAAACACCGACGACAAATTCAATGTATTTATCTCAACATTCCTAAAACAT
>NNCF01128432.1:1033510-1077125 GCA_002313205.1 Laupala kohalensis
TTCATTCTACTTCCGAACACAATTGCCAATAATTTTAAAAAATTGATACCTTTCATTGAAAAGAAAATGGCGACGAGCCGGGAATCGAACCCGCGATTTCTGCTTTGATCGCAGATGAGATAACCACTACTAACTGTTTTCACCTGACTGAAAGTTAACACACATCTTCTCCACGAAGAAATATATGCAATTTATAAAATTTATTTTCACTTAAAATTTTATATATATAGTGAAACTTTTCAAATCGCACATTCATGAGACCTTAAAGTTTTTTTGCTATAGAAAAGTGTCCGGTTTTGCGAAGTGTTCGCTAATGGAAGTTTCACTGCAATTATTCTTTTAAAAAATGGCAAACGGTTATCCTCAAAGTAGGGAAGATCCACCTTGAATATATCTTTTCTCCACGTCTGATAATCTCAAAGATGCTAGCAGCAAGAGGACAAGTAGTGGCTATTCGGAGACAGGCCACTCCGTTTTACAAGAACGCCAGGTTCAAGGGTCAGCCAGCGGCCCTTATGAATAATTCTGCTTCGTCAGCTTTCCGTGGTCGTGAGCAATGGGAGTACCATAGCTTTTGCATTCTGCGCCAAGGTCTTAGACCGCTGAAACCTATTACCTGGCGTCAAGCAAGCCACATATTCATACCGCTCACGGTAATATATCACTTTTTAGTGCGGCACTGGTACTACCAGTAGGAACGAAGTGTCACAAGAAACAACTATGCCGTCCTCTATCTGTTTGTAATGAATGCTATATACACTCAGACGGCTAGAGTATGTAAGAATAACTTCTATCCAAGGAATGGAGATTTATTCAATTTTTAAATCATGATTTATTTTTTTTATATGCAGAATTTTGTAGAACTCCACGTAAAAAATGAAGAGATGATACAGCTCACTAATAGTTTGAACGAAAGACAAAAAGGAGAGTAAATCGCACTATTAGGGGAGTGTAAACTGCATTTTTGTTTCTTCATTGTTGCGTTTATTTTATGATTTCATTTCAATACTTCTCATGTTATTGTTATTATTATTTTTTTTTTTTAAATTATTATTTCATATATATATTCCAGTGAATGCTATTAATGATTGCTGCTATACAGCCGAAAAAGCTTTTTAGCGCAAATAAAACCATGAGCAACATAATAACGCCTCTTAATTGATCATTCTTTGATAATGTCGCCGACATCCTAGAACTACCAAGGAATAGGGGAATGGAAAAAGTGATATAGGTAACAACACCAAATTACAACAGATGTTTCAAATTTCGGCCCATTAACAGCGATGCAGGCCTCGCACCGACGTCGCATGGGCTAGCGATTATGCTGTGCCCGAGTCTCAGGAACCCTCGCCACGTCGGTGCGTGGAATCTTTCACGAAAGAAAAGTTAAGTTTTGTTTACTAAAGACGGGTAACAATAGTTTAATTATGTTATGTTGAATGAAAGTGAGTGACGGGATCGAGATTCGAACTCGGGACAACCAGCTTAGCGAACTGATGCGCTACCAATTGCGCCACCCCTTTCGCCTCTGGGCTCAGTTTACCATTGGCTTTCAGCTTCTGAAACCCACAGAGAAAAAGACCTCTGAGGAGACTAGACGGTGTGGTTCCCCGCGATGAAAGAGATTTCTGCATGTTTGTGAACTCCAGAATAGAAAAATATCGACCCACAATCAAGTACTTCCTGAGGGAGTCGCCTCATATAAGGATACTAATCTCTAAGAGATCACCTCAGAGGTCTATGGGTCTCGTAAGTTGAATGTTAATGGTAGATTGGGCCCAGAGACGAACGGGCTGGCGCAGTTGGTAGAGCATCAGCTCTCCAAGCTTAGGTCCCGAGTTGGAATCTCTATCCCATTTTCATTCAACATAAAACATATTAATCTGTTACCTGGAAGTGTGCTTCAGCGGAATTTAAGAGATTTCTGAATTGGCAACAATTGTGCTATTCTAGATGATTTTAAACAATTCCACTGTTTGATATAGATCCATTGAATGATGTAGAATTGCGTAACACACTAACTTTAAATCATAAAAAAGGACATACATTTACGAGTAGATAACGATTGCGTGTAATATGCTACTTTGCATATTTTTGTGCGCCATAAAAATAAATTTGTTTATCACACGATGAAATCAGGAAAAACAACTTAGATGAAACAATAAGCTAGGTCCCACATTTATCAGAGAATTTTTCGTATAAAAAAGAAGATGTAAAATAAGTCTGTTGCTGCTTAAGATGATAAATAACAGGATTCTTACAGTAGATATTCTATTTTATTGTCGATTTTCATATTTAGTTGCCTATCACTGATTAATTCTGTGAAAATAATGTCAGTGTGAAGAATATAAAATGTAATCACAATCTACACAACATCTTCAAATTCACTCAAATTGCTCCATGGCTAATTGCAATTCGTATAACATTTGTAATTATTAAGAACTTTTTATTTTTAATTAAATTTGGGTATAGTTATTTTTAGTGGGTTTTTATGTGATTTTCAATACAAGCGCAAAATCCCATAACTATAATAGTTATGATTTCTTTAAAGATCTACTTTACCAATACAAAGGATCCTAGTGACCTTGACGTTGGCTAGCCCTAAAGCCCCAAAGGAAAAAAATTAGCAATACATATAATCCAATAATAGCAATCAGATTAAGAAGTGTTTCAGCGACAGTTGAAAAATGTAATATTGCCAAGGTAAGTGTTACAACACACCGCAAGCCCAGATGCGATGTGTGTAGGTTTTGGGTAGAAGCGGGATTCAACCATAAACCACAACCTTTATGGTAGAGTTCGCTGCCACCAGCTTGGTTTCCCCAAGCAATCAAACACACGTGTAATAACAATAAAATATTTAATTCAAATTAAATAGAGATCTGAATATTTACAAATGTAGACAAACTCTCAAATCATAAATACAAGTTTGAATTTGTTATTACAGAGTTATTGCTATCTGAAAGCAACAATTACACACAGATATAGATACTGGTGTTATGAATTAACTCGGAAATCTACCCAGATTATCCGAATCTCAAAAGTTTCCAAGTTGCTATCCCGAAATAACTAACTGTTCCAAGTTACGTCATTCGCGCCTAATAGCAATGTAATAGAATTACCGCAGCAATTCTCAGTGGTCTGACGACAGAAACTAACCAAGTCATATCTCAAATAACCTGGGTACTTCCATACCCTCCTCAGGATCTCTAGTCTGAAAGTCACTTAGGATCTGCAATCCTCCCAATATATACACAAGCGGAGGTCACGTGACTACACCCTCGCCACCGCACCGAGCACTCTACATCATCTTGGTCACCCCTCAGATTCCGAGAATACTGCGTCTTTTCGGCTGACCATTATTTTTGGCAACCGCTGGAATATTCCATACACACTCGCTTTTCGTCTGAGGGCGTTCCTCTCAATTTTCAGAAATGGATGGGAACTGTTCAGCCTCCATACAATGAACGGAAAGGCTTAGAGGCGGGTATTTTTCCTTATTTGGCGGCGACGGGCCCGGCCCTTAACCTCCTTAGGAATTTCCGGCTAGCAAAATGCTTGAAAATGTTAATATTTCAAAAATCTATAGACTGCACTGGTCCTGATGTTACAGTAAGTTAGAATGAGATCAACTTTATAAAGGAAGAATGAGAACCTTAGTACTCTAAAATACAATACAATAGAGACTATAATACAATAGAGATATAATGCTAATTACATTTTGTTGTTGTTTCAGACTGGGAAAATGATTAGGTATATAATATGCCAATCCTTGGAATGCTTGGATGATCTAGCCAATTCTTCGGAAAATGTAGGCTTCTGAATTCTACCCAATCAAGAATAGCGGATGTTGAAATACAATTCACTTTCAAGGAAATCGGAAAAATTGATTTCCCCATCGCGTAGGCGAATTTTCCGGAATGTTCCCCAATACTCACTCGATTGCTCTCCATTTGTTTGATCTTCGTAAATCATCTCTCAAAACAGTCGAAGCTTCAGAGAAATAGCATTTCAATCTTTCGTGGTAAGATTTTCGGGATGAAGGGGAGAACTGCGTCCCCAAGCATTTAGGGATTTACATTGTCAGAGTAAAATATGCATAAAGGCTTTCTCGGTGATGTCTACTTTTTTATTTAATTATGGTCGAAGTCACATTTTCTGTTGAGTGACATAGTGTGAATTGAAATGATATATAATTTCTGAAGTTCTTTCATCCTTAACGATTATTTATGAGAGTAAAGCATATTAGTTCCAAAGTAAGAAAAAAAATAGAAGATTGTTTCCTTAAGTAATTAACTACTACATTGTTGGGACTTGTCAAACGGGGTGATGAATCATGGAAGAAAATTTCCTAATAAATAACAATATCAGGACAGAAAATTAATGTACATCCCACAAATTTAACACCTCAAGCCATTGAAGAACACACTTCGGAAATAATTAATAAAACACTTAATTTGTTCACATTCACATAAAACATTTCTAATGTTGGGCACAAGAACAGTTTTCGGTTCACATATAAACATTGGGTAGCTCATACCAAGCATGCTTGATTTGCACGGAGAAATTTAATGTTTCCGTCGCAATGGCTGTGTGACTTTGAGAAAGCTTACTCCTCTGCGACTTACAATCCCCATCACAAACTTCGGTAATCTGGGTCAGTGTTGAAATTTACATGTAGAGCGAAGACAAAACTTTGAAACTTATCTTTTTCATATTAACACAGAACTTCATAAAATTGTCAAGAATATGTCATTCTAAGCGGGGGTAGGGTGGGGGCTGGAATTTAAAAGGTTCTCAGAGTTTTTAGTAATTTTATAGTAATTCTTGTATATATGTGGTGCCTGTGCAGGAGTGTTTTGAGTGGATATCGTTGAGTTATTGGGCGAGTCCCACACAAGGGGAAGTATTTTCCCTACCTGCACATAAAAATATGTTTGAATACGTGAGGGCTCTAACGACCCACATGTTGGCGATTCTTAAAAGCACCAATAAAAAACATTCTGCTCTAAATTGTAAATACATTCCATGAAACATTGTTAGCACATTAGATGAAATTAAAACTTAATTCTTACATTTATTATTGGTAAACACGGGGGGTGGAATTATTTTTCAATGTGTGAGTGCCATTAGCTTGTAAATCTCCTTAAAGCCTATAGCTTGAGAAGTTTGTGAACTAGTCTCCTTGGTGTGATAAAAAATCAATCAATTGATCATTTTATCACATCAATATTTTGAGACCTCAAAGTGCGTTACCAGGATCTGCGTATTTTTTTCACCTTGTCGCGTTGTACTGCGGGTTGCCTACATGGGTTTAATAATACTTTCATCATTTCAAGTGCGAAAATTTCTGATATACGAACATGTTAGATCACTCATACTTACCCAAATGTGTCAAATTTGCGCTTTTATAAACAATATTAAACATGTTTTTGATTATTTTAACAATCAATTTTAACAATTTATCTTACCACTTTTGAGACAAATTTCACAAATATTTATTAGATGTTTAAAGAAATAGGACGATGAGATAATTTATATGCATTGAATGAAAGTAACTGAAGAATGTATCATGTATTATACTGATATCTCCCGTAGTGTTTATCCTCCTATTTCAATCCTTCAGATAATTTTTATAGTCGAAAGTTTATTTGTACATGAAGGGTTTTAGCGGTACAATAAATCGGAAAAATATTTCATTACACTAATGTTGAGATATAAATTGCAGGATGAGGTGGTTAAGCTCCACCACCCCAAAGATTTTGTTATACTATCACTCTATAGGAGATAAAAATATAACAAATATTCTTCTTTTTCTTCTTTCATATCCTCTTTGAGTGCCTAATGAGTGATTGTGAGTCTATAAAACGAAAATAATCTGAAGAGAGGAAATGACCAAGCTCCAAATTCTAATCCTTGAGGAACTCCGATCCTTGAGATACATTGAGCAAGCGAATACGAGAAGCGTGTCCCTGCATTCTCCTAAAAGGACACGAGGTCGAGGCGCGAAAAAAAGCCGGAACTTCGTCGTATAAAAGTCAAATCGTCTTTCGCTCCACGAGGACCAGAGTCTGACTGGCACTCGTGGGGTCCCGCCCTCCAAGACAAGCCACTAAAAAGATGAAAGAAAGAAAGATACAGAAGGCTAAAAGTGGACGATCGTTATTGTGTCATTCCAGCTCTCCCCGAGGAACATTCAGAGGACCTATTTTCGTGTGGTCCTTGTTTTTCGATTGTCAAATAAAAGTGCGACGCGAAAAGCAAGAGAAGAGAACAGGTCAATGGGCTTTTTTAAAAAGCCGTAATAAAACTGAAGGAGAGACTGGATACAGTCTACTTGCTGAGACATTGCGTCTAAGAATCCATTTTAGAATTTGTTCCAGGAAAGATATTTGTTACAACTTGGCAGAGTAAACCGCAAAGCAAAGTACTATAGTATGTGGCTTTCTGTGACCAGCCTTGTGTTTTCAGGAGTCATAAATTAAAAAAATGTTTTTGAATTCTAGATCACAAACACAACTCTAGATGAGTTTGGTAATATTTTCTTTTCCTTTTAAATTGTTTCATGTCCTCCTTTAACCCAGTCATTAGATGATTTGAATCGTAATTCTCGTATCGCGTTTTGATCAGAGATGGGTACACACTGTTTATTGTCGTCTCTAATTTATCTTCACTGCATGCCGTATACTCTGCTCAAATATGACATACTTTTTTAAATTCTTTTTTATGTTTATCGCACCACCCATCTATTGCCTATTTTCTAATTCATGTTAATACATGTTCACAATTTCACTGGAAGAAATAATTTCGTGTAGTTGTCTGCTGTGTTTTTCCTGTTCTTTCACTGTATCTATTCGCATAAGGTTGGTTATATGTGAGGAAATAATAGATGAGGTCTTTAAAATTCACACTTTCAAATCTCTACAATGGTTGTTCTGAGTGAGATTTATTCTAGCGATGAAAGAATGTTTACTGCACGATTAATCAGAATACTCCAATTTTTCGTGAAACTCATCTTTACTCATTCTTCTTAGTTAGTTACCTCGAATTAAGGATATTTAAAATTTCTAAGCAGTTGCTTCAATATAAATGGTTAGGGGTGTGCTAAAGTGTGGTTAGAACGCAAAAATAAGGTTGATTATGAAAGATGGGATATCAATTGATTGAAGGGTGAACCTTCTCACTTGGATACCCAAGCACTACAACGTTTTTCATAACTAAGCCAAGAGCACTCCCATTTTAGAGTTTTATTCGGAGTTATAACCAAAATAAAAGTTATTATATGGTACGAATATGTACTTTAATCAATTCAAGAGTGAACAAAGAGTTCTACGTAAAATCATAGATTAGACAGAATATTCTAATATTTCCTTGTCATCTTCACAATCGTTTGAAATTTAGAAAACTAGCTCATAAAGAAAGTGAGTAAATAGTAAATTCGAGTTGGAAAAAGATGCATGTGCATATTGTGCAAAAAGGTCCGCGAAAGCGATTAATATATTTGTTTTCCATACTGACTACTTCATTTTTATACGCTCTTTAACATAAGTGCGGTTAATGTTGTCTGCGGATACAAGACACTTCTTCCGAACTGATGTAGGCGGTATTAGTCTCAATCTGACAACCTTATTATCTATCTATAAAAAAAAGGGTGAATTCGATGCATAACATACGTTTAAGTAAAATTTGGTGAGAAATCAAATTCTAGCGAAAATTGGTGTATTTCTTGGTAATTGAACAGTCTTAAGTGATTTGCATCGTTGCTATTGAGAATACATCCTGACATGATGCATTCTGCAGATAAGCTGTGGTAATGCGTCCACAGAATTCTTACTGTTTTTAAGAGAACGTAGAACTTCTGTATTCTTTATTTATATATGTAATTAAATATATCCTAATAATTGAACTGCTGATGGGTTTGGATACAAAAATGCCTACCCTATCTCTTGGGATTACGTCTCCTGTTTGTAGAACGTGTTATGCACTGCTCCTTGTGTTTCGGCAGTAGAAGATGAAGAGTCAATATGAGATGAAACTATTTTTCCTATTGGTTCGAAAGTCGTTGACTCTTTCGTTCAAAAATTGGAAACTTTGAAATAATGTACGTACTTCTTAATATCTAAAAAATGTACTTAAATGATCCTACAACAAAATGAGGACCTTTTAGATCGCCTTTGGATTTTAAAACACAAATTCAACGCGAAATACAGAAAAATTGATACATTTTTTAGATATTATAACAGTCTTCAAAGAAAGGCATAACATTTATTTGATTGGAGGTGAAGACTGAGAATATAAATTCTTACCAATATTATTATTGGTGGTTTCCTGCGTTTCTATAACGGTCCACTCCTGGTTTTCATCAATTGCGGGATTTATTCAAAGGTCAATGGTGAGGAAGTTCACGACAATGTGGCAGATGTTAAGCACGACTAACTTGTGGATAAGGATCCCTTCTTGATCCCTAGGGCTACGAAATTTTTACGTAGGTTGAGTATGAGCCAGAATATGCACTTCCTTTACCTTCCACTGGTTCTTAGTGCTACATGCCAGATCGGCATATTTTCTTTGATTCTCAGCGTAGATTTCCGCATATTTCATGTAAATGGGACAGCAATGTCAACAATTACTATTATTATTATTATTATTGTTGTTGTTGTTTTTGTTGTTACGATGTAATATTGCTCACTTCCCAGTTCTAATCTCGGTCAAATTTCTAATCCCAGGTTGCTACCCGCTCTCTAAAGTATTAGATACACTTTCTTGAAATGTGGACTGTGCCGAAAAGAGCGGTCTCTTGTATTTCCCGTTCTCTTGGTTTGTCTGGTATGGAATCTAAATGCTACATTTAAATTTACAGACAATGCACCAAGAGAACCTACAAGAAGAGAGATAATGTTTTTTTAACCCCCAATCATACTTATTTCGGTAGACAAATCTTTACATTTCAGCAGCTTTCCTGCTTCTTTTGGCGCTAAATGTTTATTAGTTGGCACTGCTATACCAATCAGCAAGCAGGTTCTGTTTCTCAGATCCTTTATAACAATATCCAGTTTATTACTCGAGGTGCATCCGTTGGCGTGAATTTGTTTATAAAACATTATCGTGATTTCCTCTACGGTTGTTACTTCCCCAGGCTCTTGTGTATACCGTCCTTCTGATGCTGGCAAACGTAGATTTCTTCAAATGAATGTTATTACATTATTATTATTGTTATTATTATTATCATCATCGTTATATTACCGCAATTAACGTCCATTATGTAACCAAATTAAATAAATAATGCAAGAATTACGATATTTTATGGACGAACATTATATATTTTGTGATAAAAACTGACGTTTGTACTTTCGTTTGAAGTTGAATACTGTTCTTCCATAGAAGTTCGTAAGTCTTGTTATTATTTATTTAAATGCATTATTATAGTTATATTATTATTAATATTGTAACAGTGAGAAACGTACCAAAAAAGGCAAATTAAAGAAAATATGCAAAGAAGATAAAGATCCAATCAAACATATACATCATTCATTGTCGTTCACTTGTGGAACTGTTAAACACAAGTAATAAAAGGCCGAAAAAAGTAGTCAACTCCATTTATATTCAACTGTACTAATTTGTAAATTAAAGGAATGGATTACTAACACGAATTGTAAAATCACAGCTAAAAGATTCTTGAATCAAACTTCGTGGACGTAAGGTGTGTCATCGACACATAAAAACATCATATATCAATCTATAAATAAAGAAAATTATGTCATAGATTACTATTTTAATTATGTTTCGTGCATCAAAAACGAGAAACACTACTACTCTTGAAGCTTTGAATCGGACCGCTTTTGAAACCGATCTCATTAGCCTAGCAAAACCTAAACTATTCTGCTCAGGTCCCCAGAAAATGTATCGATAAGCCATGTAAGCTCTTGTTTAATGAACACCAATTTACATAGTGAAACAAGAAGACATCGGGTTTGAATAGTCAATCGGCTATCTCAAGAGCAAAATATCATGACGACCGAATGCAATTCTCGCACCATTCAAGGTTACCTACTTCATCTAATTTGTATTCAGTAGTCAGTAGTCTCGGAGATAATTTACCATTGTCTTCCAGAACAGGTTTCTCCGCATCTACTAACATTCCGTGAACTTATTAGAACTTATTAAGATCTTTCAGTAATACATTTCGCTCACGAGAATGGATATTGACAATATGATACTTATTCATAGTTATCAATTAAAGAAAATTAAAAAAAAACTGTTCCTCGTCCAAGTTATACAGATGTCTACATCACTTTTACTTTCCAATTATACAGAACATACGAGTATAAGGAAAGCATTGTAATGGGCCAAATGAAAATTTCGAGATCCCTTCGGATCTTTACGAATTGCCTCCAGGAGAGGCATTTATTATTTTGAAGTTTTGGCGTTGATGTATAATGTCGTATACGTGTATGCGTGTGTGTGTTTGTAGAATTTTGTTCCCCTGATAACTCACGAAAAAACTGATGCATCGGAACCAAACTTGAGAATTGACATGGAATGCATTGGAATAAAAGCATATTTCTTGACAGCACATTCCGACTTTATTTACGCAAAAAAGGATCATCTTGGAGACTCCTTGATCAGATCAGCCAATAAGTGAATTGCAAATAGTTCAAGGAGGAATATGGTATTTTAAGATAACCATTTTCCCAGTATGCAGATGTGTAGGAAACATAAACCTTGTAGGGTTTAGGAATGTATATTTTTAAACTGATTGATATGTATAGTATGTCGTCGTGTTAGATATTTTTAGTATGTTTAGATTTCTTATGTATAAATTATATTTTATTTTTAATGACTTCACGTTTTTTACTGATATTTTGCTGTAAGATCTAAAATACGAAAGTTGAGTGGGACACACTCCACATTTTTATATATTTGTTTGTCATTTAAATATTATCAATAAAATAATTAAAAATTATGAATAAACCCAATTATAAGCACATTTAATTCATCTTCATCTTCAAGTATATTTTCTATATTCAGCGAACGGTATTAGGTGTTCCGGGAAATTGTTTATTTACTCAACTTTATTTAGAAATTCTTCTTTTTCTTTTCCTAACATTTTTTAAACATTCAAAATGTGTTCCCCAGTCTCTTCAATTCCTCCATATAAAACGTTTCCGATTTTCTGTCACTGCATTTAACGAATTGTTAAAATTACTGCCATGTATTATGAATTTTTAAAATGTAATACATAATTTACAGAACTTCACCAATATTACATTAACAAAGCATTTCACTGAGACGAAGCTAAATCTTCATTTGGCGAATCCGTTTCAATTCTTGCTTTCCTGAGGTATCCGAGAAAACATTATTCACTAGAATTCTCATTTATTTCCCGGCGCCTACCCTTCCACCTTTCAACATCATTTCATCGTGCTTTCACCATAAAACATGGGTTTCTCGGGGAAAAGAAAATTACAGTAGGGACTTATTTTGAATGTAGTGAAATAATTAAAACTCTGAATATCTAAAGAAATTATTTTTCTCTCGTGCTTCTTTCTCGTGTACAGAAGAGGGGTGTCTCATGATTAATAGCTCGAGGAGTAAAACTGAATGCGACTTCGGCCGGAGAAAGAATTCCGATGATGGTTCCTAAAATGATGTTGATGAAAGGAATGGTTTCGTTTTTACTATTAAGGCAGTACGAACGACATGCCAACTTTTGTTGAAGTCCTTTATGACAGTAAAATATTATCAACTTTTTTCTATTAAAATTGAATTTTGTGGGACAAATCTACACCAACAAAAGTTAATATCTGTAGCTTGGGAGTCGGAAAAAGTAATCGATGAAATTTCATAGTACTCTTCAACAGTATTACTGCAAGTAAAATGCAATATGATTAATACTGATGAATTACAAGAACAGATTAAAATAGCATTAATTATTCGGCATATATACCAATCTAAGTGAATTCTATGGAGTACCTGTGGTAAGGAAACCCGAGAAAGTAATCGACGTAATTTTTTTCAAATTTCAAAGGATTATTTTCAATCATTATTGAAAATAAAGTACAAAGTATGGTTAATATTGATAAATTACAAGAGCAGAAAAACAATTAAAATCGGCCGTTAATCGGTAGATGTAAATCTTTGCTCTTGACAATGAAGGTGTACACCGGAGTTCAATTGCGTTACTGAAGGCGGACAATCCGCTGAACGTATAATCTACGTGAACGAATCGTGAATGCAAAATCATACAATGGCTGGGAAAAACATTATTTTGAAGTACTTAACTAAAGAGTTCAGATGTCTCAACTATGCGCTATGATAATTAAGTTTTCTGTGTAAAGTGTATTTCCTTATGTCTGGATTTTAGAGTAATCCGTAATTACTTACATATTAGAAAACATTACTGAAAATGTTTTTTGTAGTTTTTCGTTGTATTTAATTTTTTAAATAAACAAAAGTGAAGATTTAATATCACGAAATTAGAGAAATATAGACTAACATGTATTTAGAATATTATATAAGTACGCCGGGTAACGCTGGACAAAATGAGCTAAAAATATCCAGATCTGTCGACAGGCGTTGTTATACCCTCTGCAGGGTAAAATATATCAATTCTCAGTACTTCAGACTATTGCTTTGAATGTTGATGTAAATTTTTGTATGTATGTTTAGCAATACACACATTTTTTAATTTTTATACTTTTTTTTGTGAATTGTTTTCAATTTTTGAATGTCCAGTAATTATTGTTTTAAGTTTTTCTTTCAAATTCCAAGCAACGCCGGGTATGGACTACCTTAAAGAGTATGCACCTTTCCTATTTATGCAAACAAAATAATGACATAAAAACAATTGCCTGGATTTCTGGAAGTTTTCTAGAAGTTAAGTACTTTATAAAACATTTGAGGAACATGCTTGAAAAGAAATTATGAAAATTGAAAGTGATATACAAATACTGAAAGTTACGTTACTTTTAATTTAACTAAGTTAATAGAAAGTTGAATATAGGAGATTGTCTTTTTGTATTTCTCTTTTCGTTGTTTTTACATCGTGATAAATTGTTTTACATTCATTGAAAATAGAATCATGACGCGTGAAAAACCCCGTAGAGCAAACACCGCGTGAAATTGTTGTAATGTTGTCCTTTCCATCCGACATGCGAAACACTGCTCGGTGATTAGTACTCCTAATGTCAGGAGAAGGAATCACATCAATACCGTTAGGATAATCACAATTCACCCAAACTAAAGAAATACCAATTTAAAAATACTATTTTCTTTCATGTTTTTAAAAGCTTCGGTCAATTATTTTTTATATTCACATTTATGAATAAAAGTGTTGCCTTTTCATGACAAAAAACAAGGAACGCCCATATCTAGACAGTATTAATTTTGGAAGACATCTTGGTTGAAACGAAGCGTATAAGTCTGTGTGTTTTAGAGCTCGAAAAAAGTTAAAAATGTTCGTCTTCTCAATTTAAAAATTTGGAATTTTTTTCGCCCATATTTCTATGAAGCTCGAGTTTTTTATCGCACGAGTTACAATTAGACCCAATTACCTCGAACTACTGGAACTCTTAAGTTCACCTATACACACCAACTTATATTATCACGAAATCTTATAACAATTCTGAAATAATAAATTCTCGTCGCTTTCAGACAACTCTAATAATAACTATTTACTAAAACTTGAACCAAAACTCAAAAAGTGAGGTCGTAAATTAATTTAAAAAATTAACAATTCATGGAAACAAAATAAATGTCATATCATCACAAAAATCAGTCTTTTTGTGAAATAGCGGTTTTAATATTACATTTGTTTTATTTTTCTTTCACTGTAAATGATCGCGTAGTTTTTAATTTACATACAATACCAATGACAAAAACAAATATATCTTACAGTAAAAAATAATTTTGACATTGATTACATCGTAACAACAATCAACTAATTTTTGTAATGGTTATTTGTGTACTTTGTTCACAGTTTTGTGCTCGGTGTTCATTTTCTGTGTACTTGTATGTTAAGTCCCATAGTTTGTTAAGTGTTTTGTAATTGGAGAAAGATGTTCCACAAAAAAGAAAATATTAAAATAAAGAAACAAATCAAGTAAATATATTTCCATTTAAAGTGATCACATTCCGATCATGTATCATAAAAGAGCATTCTTATATTACTATGTTATTTTTTTGTATTCACTTGCAGGAAGCATATGCCTCCAATCGTCTAACCAAGGGTGGTGCAAAAGATGGTTCGAGATAAAAGGACGCTGCTATCGCATAATCGTTGCTAACGTGTAAAGAAGCGAGTAAACGTGACTAGACCGGTATGTTATAAGCTCCTCCCGATATCCTGGTTTAGATCATTGGCCGTCCCTGACTTACCTCCGGGGGTTTTCCCCAAGACTCGCCCGAAAATGTGTATTATTCACAGCCACACGTTTGTTTCTTTACGTTATGAGTGTTTCCTTTTATTTAAGTAATTACTTGAACCACAAAGTCCGGCAGGTTGATTAGGAGGTGTATTGAACAGGGTTAATTTTCGGTGACCTATATGAAAGGTTTTTACTCATATCTCAACGTGGGGATTGTTGAGCTTCAATCAGTCCGCAGTAAACTGAGTACCGTATCCATCGCGTAGTTCAATGTGGTTGAATCTGATGCTGGTCACATCTCATCCATGTTTCAAGACTCCCAAAAATTGAAGTTGGGCTGCGTGAATTGCTGAGCACGTAAGATGGTTACATCTCTTGCTTTCAACTTGCAAACACGGGTTGTATTACCATCACCCCCAATCCAAATATTTCCTAGAACAACCCCGTCCAGAAATACTCTGAGATAGTTTAAACCAGTTTTCCGACTAGAAGAGTGATTTAGAAGGACTCATTACTGAGTGGCTAGGACTACTTAGTGTTTACATATATTAAAGGAAAGTCGGACGCAATATCCCAGTCTTTGCTTCAGAATGTTGTTTCATCCTTCAGCGCATTCATTCAATCCTCTGATATTCTTCAACTGTCAAGTAGACTTTACATATGGCCGCCGTAAAAAATTAGAACGTTGGATTGTTTTACATATGCAATCCAACTTTATACAAGAAAGTAAAAAACAGGTAGAGAGAAAACATTGAATTGAATTTCACCAATGAATTGGTTAGCAATTCAGTCATAAGGGCTGATTGGACCAGTAGTACAATTTGCTAAATATTTCATCTCATAATTAGTGATAAAATAGTAACATAAATTTACACCTCAATTTTGCAGGGTTCATTGTAATATGTACCGTGGCATGTAACTTCTATTCTTAAGTATATTTGTGAACATTTTCTTAAATATTTATCTCGCTCATCAATGATAAATAAATTCTTTTTGAATTAAAAAGCATCATGGAGTTCACTCAATAATGTGCACCTTTTTTTAATTTAATAAAAATTAGTTTAAAGTTTGTGGGTCCAGATCATTCACATTTTATCGTCTCGGCATTATTAAATGAAAATATCCAAGTCTTGATTATAAGATTATAAAAATAGAAATGAACGGTTGAATCTTCTCACACTACAAACATTATTCTGGGTGGGAGTTTGTTGATCGAGATTTGATTTCTTGTCGTTAAGCCATTTAAATGCCACCAAACACAAGTTAAGCTACGAAATCAAAACAAACGCCACATTAGATTAAACAAACACACGAATGTAACATAAATTGATACATTTCTAGAACATCCCAGATCAAACAAGCTATCCAATCCAGCAAATACTCCCACCCATCATCCCAACCCTCCACACGTTTTCCCCACCACTCGCTTATACAAAAACTCTACCTCCGATCCACAAGCCAACTCGCGCCACATTTCCGGCGAAAACGCGAACATCGGAAACTACGAGCATCCCACGCGCGAGCATTTGCTTTTCCCTTCCCCACCCTCTTCTCTCTTCGTTACTCCACCCCCCCCCTCTCTCCCCCTCACTCCTTCTTCCTAAGGCCTCTCTTCCCGCTCGTTTCATTTCGCGATCTTTCCAGTCACGTCCGATCAATTTCCTTCGTTTCCGCGCCGAAGCGGCAATGGAGGCGGTGGCGGGTGCAGCACCATCGCATTGAAGCTGCAACGGAATGGGAGAGGAGGATGTGGATGAATGAGAAGATGAAGAAGAGAGATAAAGTGCTACTGAAGAAACAGATCAACAACTTTACGATGCAGAATGCAGGAAGGCGGTGACGAAAATTATGTTTAATAAAGTAATAATAATAATAATAAAATACGAGACAAAAATGAAATGAAACGAAAGAGTTGTTTATATCAATAGATAAGGAGAAATACGGAACAATAATATTATAGCCTCTCACCTGAATAATAGATTATTGATTTGAATAAGTGGAAGGAAGGAAGGAACGAATGCAGTAATCGTAATGACGACAAGTTTGAGATCCGTTAACGTAGATAATTTCGACCAAGGGATTACAGAGGTGGAAATAGTCGGAAAAAGTGGGAGATGTTGGGAGTTTGGGGTAGTTGCTCCCGGCGGCGAGTGGGCGCCCGTGCGGGCGAGCACTAAAGCCCGAGTATTTGTGGCTTTCTTTAAAGTAGAATTTTTATGTTCCCAAATAAAAAGGCGAAGAGTGAGCGAGCGGGCGCAGCGCAGCGCGGTGCAAGCGACGAAGCGGTCGACGACGGCGGTGGCGGTGGCAGCAGTCGCTTTTACGAGGCTGCTCGGGATTGAAAATAACCGCGCGAGCGAGCGCGCGCGCGTCTGCTCGCCTCCGCCACGGACGTACGTCCGATGCTCCAGCAACTCTCGCAGCTTTCCAGCCTTCCACGTAACCACCCACCCTCTCAGGTCTCCACAGTTTTACAGTGAACGACGATGGGGCGGCGTTACCTTCGCTAGAAATTTGGGCACTTCGAGCGGCTGAACTTCAATTTCCAGCTGACACGGTTCAGGGATTGAAGCAAGAGCTGAGCGAATATTTATTTTGTCTAGAATCGATAGAATGATCCCATGCGTATTATTGCTCCAATAGTTGTGCTGCTTACGTTTGTCATATTTATATTAACTAATAATAGTTTTCTTATTTTTTTGATTCTCAAATGATTCCTTACGTACCTCCACCATTCCAACAACGTAAACTCCTTTACGGTGAGTGAAGATTCGATGGTGTATTTTGACAGAAATTGTGGGTAAAGCCGTTTATTTAGGTGACTTAACTTCAGCTTTAAAAACCGCATTTAACTGGGAAAATTTTAAATTTCTTTCCGTTTTAAGTATGTTTTACATTATTGCCTTAAACCAACCTGGTGCTTAAACAAATGTGATTCTATCCACGCTCCGGATCAGCATCCACCATTCCCAACATATTTCCAGGTATTCAAAAGGTTGAAGAATCATTTCAAAATCTTTCAAGAAGAAGTCATTACCTGGGTCACTACCACAACATCAACAAATGCCAAAGCCCGAGTCTGTAGCCCCTTTAACCCCTTTCTGTCAAAGGTCAGCGTTTGTTCATTTATCTATTGTTTCCCTGATCGGATAATATTGATTACAATCATAATAAAATATTATGACGATACTTATCTCTCTTCCTGTTGGATCAAATCATCGTTGTGAAAGAAGCAGAAATAGTTCTTAAGGATTGAAACCCGATGAATTTGTGGAAGACGAGCTTCAATCCTCTTGGGACATCTCAAATCTTTCCCAAGAAATCTGTCAGAAACCTCGAAAACCTTACCAGTAAAATAAATACTAAAGAGAGGGGAATTCTTGGCAAAACGGACACCCAAGACAAGGTTAGTACTCCCCGCCACCGAATCCAAAATACAGTAGAACCCCTCTTAACCGGCCTCGGGTCAATCGGATTATCCGTTTTTTGTTATTTCAGCTTATTATAGCTGGCAGGTAGCGGCATTGATCGTTTGATGGGTCTTTAGTGGAAAGTCCTGTAAAATTAAACAGGGGACACGACGCTAAGTGTGCAATGTATTTGTGTTGTCATGAGCAGAAGGGTGAAGGGGAGGGAATTCAGTTCTTTTTTACCTCCGAGCCTCTTTTTCTATGAATCAATATGTACATATGCATATTTTTCTATGAATCAATTTTTTCGTGATGGTTTTTGTACGTACATACAATACAAAATTGCACAGACATCTCATTTATTTGTTTATTCGTAATAACCTGATGAAATTGTAGGGTCCTTTTGAACGAATATAGATTTTTTTTCTCGGGGACCTCTGATTAACCGGTGAAACGGATAACCCGCCAGGCTGTCGGTCCCGACCAAGACCGGTTAAGAGGGGCTCTAGGGTATATGAATTCATCGTTCGTGTCTTCAGCAGTCTTCAGCAGTCTTTGTGTCTTCAGCAGCTGNACATTTTACAGTTCGGTTGCGTTACATTGAGCCTGGGAAGCGATGAATTATATTTTCACAGAACTAGAACACAGAAGAGAGGTAAATCCTTTGTCAATAATATTATTCGTTCCGTATTCATGTCTTAGTTCAGTTTCTGATGCATATTTAAGTTGTTTCCTACATTCAGTAGACAAGATGGAGTTTGGATTGAAAGGTTTTCCTTCAAATGAGATACCTACTAAAATCTTCACATATGACAAAGTGGAGGGTAAAGATGATACAATTGGACGAGCTAAACGAATATTCTAAATAGAATGTCAGAAAAAAATTATGTTTTCTAAATCGAAGGAGGAGGAGGTGACAAAGAACGAAGTTGAGAAATTTTACTACATGATGAAGATATAGGAATCGAATAGAAAACTGGGTTCAAAGTAATGCATGTAATCAACAGTGATCATAAATTTGTGATACTTGTTAGTTTACTTAAAATAAATTTACTTTACTTCCTAGACAATACGTTTTTTTTTCTTGATTTGTATTTAGTTTTCCGGATGCTGTAACCATCTTACCCGGGTTATGAGTAATGAGAATATCGCCAAAATATCTTTATTTTGATCTCAAGCTACATAGTGTTTTACTATTTACGGCAAGAGTAAATCCACTTCGAAATTTGAATAACAACTGGTTTTAGATATCTTAGTTTATCTTCCCATAACTTTTGCACCGACTTTCCCATCCGGAATCACTTTGTCCCGAAGAAAGTGATAATACTTATCCACCCTTATATCAGGGGTTGCGATAAGTCGATTCGAAGTGTCGTGTTGGTACTTGAAACGTAGTGAAGGAATTAAGAACAGGAGACAAGTGAGTGAGGGCATTTATGGATGGGAAGTCATTGGCAAACAAAATAGATCAAGAGCAAGAGATGGTTGTCAAGGTAGGATAGTAACGAGGGAGGTATTGATTAGAGGAGGTAGAGATTATTACGCGCAAGAACGCTGGAGAATGGACATACAGTCCGTGAATTTATGATGACTTGAATCAGGGCTATAGGAGAAAATTTTCGGACAATTGTTAGTTATAAATAAATGTTGTTTTATTTATGAAAAGGGAGTACCTTTTGACAGATGTACGCTGTAGAAATAGAACTGAAAATCTTAGTGCTTGCCAGTGGATCCCACGACGACCGAGAAGGTCGTAACAATACTGTATTGAAAGTATGAGTCATAATAATGTAACACAAAATAACATTATTATAAATTTCACTAACTATAAAAGAGTTATCGTCACAGGATCAATAAAAAAGCTAAAAATCCGAGATTGAATTCGCCAATATCACGAGAGAGGATTAACACGAAGAAGCATTCATAAATTGCATGCAAGATAAAATACACCTTGCGTTTCAGTTTGCCTCAATTGCAATTCGATCTACTTCTCCTAGTAGATATATGTCATTATCTGTGGAATGTGTTGAACACATAAGGTTGTATTATTGCGGTATCACTGGGTTTTTATGTTGTGTATAATACATACTTAAATGAAGCATCATGCTGATTACCACGTTTTCCTCATCTCATCACCTTAAAAAGTGGAGTCAAGGAAAAATGGATTGAGTGAAAGGAAGAAAATACTACACACTACGTATTCACGCTCCACATCTTAGTTTGAAAGTAACAGAATCAAATAGTACTTATATCCAATTCCAGAAGCTTCAGAAATTACCGCACCTTCTAATTTATAACTACTTGAATGTTGATAGTAGAGACATTAATAAAACTTATTGACGAAGCGTATTTTTTTCGGCCCGTAAATTATAATACTTTTTACATCAAATATTTCATCAAACGCGTTGAGGGACACAACTTTGTTTTATAAAGCTACGCTGTCAGAATTAATATTTGACGTGGAATACTCCGTTATACATTATAATACGAAAATATTTTATTATAATTATTAAAAATGAATAATTTTTTATATTTTTCTAGCTCGAAATAATATAAATTAGTTGGTGAGAATTGAAAATATCACATTACAAATATAGAAATAAATATGATCTATTAGTTTCTTGTCGAGCAACAATTTGCCAAACCCCATCGCGCGCCGGTATGATCGATCGAAAATGTAAAGAAAATGACCCGCGGGCTAAGATAAGTACGACAACGCTGTCTTAATAAATTTAATACCTGACAAAATTCAGGTGACCGCATAAAAGTGGAAGTGTTCAATAGGTGAGCGAAGCTTCCAAAAGGCATAAGCTTCACGCCTGGAAACAAGCATATAGGAGGTCCCTGAAGTAACTTGAACTTGTCTAGTTTATTGAGTATACTTTGCCCATAGTAACTTAACTGTGAGGGTCTATTGCCTTGCAACCTTTACCAACCATCCAAGGTTCGCGTAAAATAACGAAATTAAAATTAAATTAGCAAGTTACGTGAATTTATGCCCTACATCAAACCCGAATTACGTAATTTGCTTAGTCCTGTGAGTTTATGGATTAAGCTATAAGTGAAAGAAAACTGCGATGTTTGATTTTTGTTCGTTACAGTTTGATAACATATATGGAACACTAACTTCGCCTCATTTATCTAGGTTACATTAGTCTAATATACCAAACATGCGCCATAGAGCTTTTCAATATGAATAACGCTATGCTTTTCAATATTAATGACCACGATTCATCGGCTATATACATCTTTAAGCTCATATATGCAACTAACGATTCCCTCCGTGAACAATTTGATTTTGATGAATAAAGTTAAATTTTTATCTTGTTGCCAACATATATGTTTCTCTGTATTATTAATGTAAAAGAAGACGAATGTTCGCGATAATTCGAGTACAAAGATTCGACATTTTAAAGCTGAAGAGAAATGAATTTCTATCAAAGCAACTTGGAATCTTATTTGCTGTGAATTTCAAAACGCTTTTTTTTATTCCGTCAGTGTTACATGAAAACTGGATAAATTTTCAAAACGATACGAAACACATACATAAAGGTTAATTCAATAAGAATGCATCATAAATTTTGAATAATATTTTCTTAATAGTTACTTGAACTTACTTGACTCAGTAGTTACTTTAAAAGTTGAAATATTTTTTATTTCAAACTCATCTGCATGCATTGCGATTATGTGAATAAAATAATACACGAGAAATGTACATTGAAACTTTGTTGACACATTCGAACATTTTTACCAACATTTCCAGGATATTTACAGGATATTTCGGTTCATTAACAATCCATTTCCGTATTGGCACTTTGAATTCAGAATTGGTATCGGTTTGTTTGCTCAAACACCTGTCTTCACGTAACCCTATATCAACAAGTCAAACGGCGCCATGCCGTAAGATCACTTAAGATGATATTCATCACAAAATTTTCGTCCATATTTCATCCATAAATTTTCATCCACACTGTGAATTCGTCGGTTGACAATTCGTGGTCGGTAGTTCGAAATAGTAGGTTAACAATAGTTGTGACCGTTGAACTTTGTAAACTTTGAAAGGGTGTAGATAGAAGATGGCCACACCTGCCTGTTCGGGCATTTTACTCGCGCATGCATCGTAATACATGCTAAGTGCATGCTTATTTCCTAGATATGTCGAGAAGCGAAAATAATTCAGACTGTTCGCCTCTCAGTGACATTTATGATTCATCAGTCAACCGAAGGGGAATGAAGCTCAATGTACTATTCACTGAAAGATTATGGTATGCAACAAAAAGCACATAAAAAGACATCATGACATTTGTCATTTGAACAAGCTCATTTTATTTATTTTAGCGAAAGAACGATGATTAGCGAGGAGAGGCATAGAGCGAACTATTCTGTGATATGTTGTCCTCCTCTAGCAGACAGAATAGTAGGTTCTACGCTTACTAGTTTCGCTAGTTTCTCTCTTGTGCACTGTTCATTCGCTCGAGATTAAAACTTTTAAAGAGCAATAACCATGAGTCTTGACTGATTTTGCTTAGGCAACCTTCTTCTTATCTGGCACTTGTGGGCTTTGGCCTTCGCGGAGGGTAGAGCTCGCACGATTTCTTGACGCCGGCACTAGAAGGAGGAGATGTGTTCAGCATCTCGCTCCGACCGGTTCGACCCCAGGATAGATCCTGGTACTCATTTTATAGCAGGCTGAGTAGGCCTGGGAGCCAGTCTGGATGTTGAGGCGTGATGAAAATCCCCCACCTCACCGGGGATGGATCCCCGGCCATCCAGCCAGCAACTCAGTGCTCTATCCACTGAGCCACGCTGACTCTGCTTGGTAACCTAATATCACCATAAATGCAATAAAAGTATTTTTATTTAAATAAATATTTCAATGAGAAAATACATTAGTGTACAAGAAAACACATTATTTTAATTAAGGATTGCGGTTACTCTAGCTCGGCGACCCATCCAATGTACGTATGCTTACATTATGTTTAATACCTTTCGTTAGCAAAGCTGGTAAAGGTCGACCTCATTCGGGTTCTTGTATTTTCAGAACGACACACAATGCCATGTAACTACACTCATGCAAGGGAGATGTTTACGTTAATCCAGGATCTCTTTTATTTAACTGTAGTATTTGTAAATGGGAAATGTAGAGTGCTAATGAAGCTTATCTACATGGGGCAATAGGATGTAGGAGGTGAGTGATAGGGCTATTATTAGTAGTTGGGCTATAATTAATTGGGTTTACCAACAAACTGGTAGGAGTAGAGTAAGAGATGACACAAGGAGTAGTAGGTGGATAGGAGTAGGACATCCTTTTCAATCGTGACAGTTATATATGAACTGGGACGTTGAAGTGGAAAGCTACACATTTTTTTCTGGGCCCGGCGGGAATTGAACCCGGAGTGTCTAGGTGACGAGTAAGCATGCTAATCCCTGATCCACCTGAAGGTCATTTGAAGGAATGAAGTTAGAGAGGATTGTGAAGGAGCGAGGAAGTTGATGGGTGTGTGGAGGGGGGGGAGCAGCCGCCGCACCAGACGCGGCGGCTCGTCCCAAACGAGGGCGTGAGGGACGCGCGGTGCGGGGGCGGGCGGGCAGGCGGTGGAGGCGACTGGCTGCCGCGTGTGTGCACCGATGTGGAACGCACTTACGTAAAGCAGTGGAGCGTCTGTCTGTCGCTGGTCGGTGCGTGCTCCGTGGATGAGAGCTACGGGAGGTTCCTCGCTGGCGTTACGCAATGCGGACACTTCGACTGTTCCTCCGTGAGGAGATAAGAACACGGGGAAAGGGCGGAGCTGGCAGACGAGAGATGGTGAAGGGCGGGCGCTTTCTCGAAGACCACGACTGGTCACGGACGAAGCAGCAATTAATACACATGCCTCACTTCACGGCGACACAGACTTGGATTGACTTGACTTGACTCATTTTAAAATAAATGTATAATTTTAAAATCCTTCAATATATTTCTTTTTATTTATAAAGATTTAGTTCAATTAACAGAAATTGTTAATTGTCTATGAAAAGTCACATATAATTTAATAGAACATTTAGAAGATTGAAGACAATCAGAAAATTGATATTATTGATAATATGAAGGAATGATTAAGTGTGTCACCTAGGAAAACGTCTTTCTCCACTTGTGATAAACAACGTCTGCTCCTTAGTTTCATCCTCTAAAGTTCGCTGGCGTATCTACAGTCTAAGTCAAGTAATTTTACTGAAAATAATGTAATATACCTACCTAATACGAATCACCAACTACCACGAATGTAATTAATATCCGAATGAATATTAATAGTGGCCACAGAAAATACTATTTGCTGTTCAAATTCACTTTAGTAACTTTACAATGTGACAGTAAATAAATCGTTTCAGTTTTTCGAAAACCAACCGAATTTGAACCCGCATAATTAAAAATTATATTTTCTAAATATAACTTAGGGATAGGACCCTATGTTTCTTTACGAGATAATTTGAACCAATGAGAAGTAGGTTGTTTAATATAAGCAATGTAAGCAAATTGTTTAATGTAAGCAAGTTGTTTAATGTAAGCAATGTAATCAAGTTGTTTAATGTTAGCATTGTGATGCACCAAAACTCGTTTTTTTTAAGAAGTCCAAATTAGGTCTTCTTTAATTTTTGAGGAGGAGCGCAATTTTAGTGAATTTTATGGGTGCACATTTTACCTAGATATGCCACTGCTGAAATAACAATACGTAACTCAACTGAGATCCTATTCCCAACTTCAATGAATACGACCGTTTAAGTTAAGTTTCATTCCGTTCAGTACTTTTTACGTGATGAGAGTTCAAACAAAGTTTTTTGCAAAAGTTCTGAAAAATGTAATTTTTTAAAATTAAATCAGTGAAGAGAATTAATTAAGGATACTAATGTACACAAATTAAAGGCCGCAATACCAAACTACCAAGAGCAATAAATGAAATTTTTTATTAGGTGTCTATGTCAATTTTTAAAAAATATTCACCAAACTCACTAGTCAAACCTCAGATACTCATCTTTTTTTTCTAATAAAAATGCCGAGTTGAACTATTTAATACGCTTTCATTTACGATTTAATTCACAAATACCTAAGCTATATTAATTAAATTAGAAGAGAAACGCGATTTTTAACACATAACCTCTTAGAGAACGATAATGCAATCTTTTTTCTTTTTTTTTTGCTTCCATTGCTTTCAAATATTTCAAAATCTATTTTATGTATGTTGACTTAATTTACGAATCGAAAAAGATGAATTGGTGGAAACACAACTAGAGAAAATGGATCATGTTCTAAAACATAAAAGCTGCATTGAAAACAAAGAAATGGCTCACACAATATTCTAAAAAAATATATCTCACTATTTATGAGCTGACAAGACTTCAAGATAGCATATATACTTCACCATAATAACTTCTAATTATCCAAATAGGTTTTGATTGCTGAACGTGACAGTATCTACAGATGTCAAGACATTGCCTGATATTTACGTGGAGAGTACTTCAAAGAAATGCTCACACTTCAGCTGAAATAAATTAACAGCGGCTCGACATGTTCCCGTTCATTTTACCAGTGTAGCTTGTGTTTCTTTTATCTCAAAGCATTGCCAAGCGTTCAAAATTGGAATCGTATTTCCAAGACCAAACCATCAAGTAATTTCAAAACCCGAATTGTATATCATTCAACTTCTCGTTAAAGCTATTATAATTTCTACTAAAATATGTTCAATTGTCGGTCAATGTCACAATTCATAATTAACGAAACATTCCCTAGATTTTATGCTTACCTCTAAATCAGTTACATAAAGAAAAACTTGTTGGAACTTACTGAATTGAATGAAAATTATTGGTCTTGTCTTCATTTATCGTTTATAATTTGATACGAAACTTAAAATCCGGTATTTGCCTGTTAGTTTTAAACTATCGACATGAAATTAAAAAAGACAGGCCAACTGATGTTATTTGAGAAAAAAATGTAAGCAGCTTAATGAACAATCTGAGAATGGAAGCTTCCACAGTATTACGAGGACTACATGAACTCATGTGTTTCGGTCAAGGACACAAACGTTTAACGTCACATCATTTCACCTATTGACTTAATACGCGCACTGAAGAAACTACCCACCAATTACCGTGCAATGCAGGCGTATCCCAATTTGGCGTTTTGCTGATGAGCGAGTATGGGAGAAACAAGACCGGTGTGAAAACAGGACGTGTGTATTACGAATTACAAAACGGATGGGATAATTGGATGCAAACAATCCGTGGAGAATTGCTGTTGTGAAATGTTCGCGTTACTTGTCATGCATTTGAGTTTCGCGCGTCTAAGTACCATTACTCCGTAAAGTGCTACACAATTTTTCTCTCGTCCTTCAACACCGGAAGTGCACATGCCTTCACTCCCCACCGAAACGAAGGTTATCATTTGGGTTATCTGAATTTTTATGACGTCATTTGGATTCTGATTTTCGGTACTCGTAAGTCTTCTCGGAATACACGAATTTTAAAACTCATTAAAGTTTGGTCGAAAACAATTTTATGGGCAGAAACATCAACATTACGTGATTAGGTAGTATAAGCACTAAGAATTAATATTGTGAAGGAGAGAGAGGAGATGAAAAAAAATTAATCTCCATCTCGTCAATGTTTTAGTGGTTCACATTCATCTTCCTAGGATCTGTTGTCAGACCTTCAGGAGATTCCCAGAAAACGAAGACTGTATGGAATAGTGACGGAGATAAATGAGAGAATGGATGATGATTGACAGAGAAACATATGATACAGGGCAAGAATTATTCAAAAAAAGCCAATGATAATATTCTCTACGAACAAGTGGGATTAGAACAGCTGTACTTGGAAGAAGAATACACTAACAACTACACCACCCCCTAAACTGATAAAAAAAAAGTAATGCAACTCTCAGCCACATTAATCATATTGCTATGAGGTAGAGCTCATTGTTGTGACGTAGGCAGAGTTCATATCCATAAAACGTAAAAATATATTTGTACACTTATATTCTTGCTTATGATTATTGATATTTTGCTGTTATTTGTCATTGGGTAATTGTTGTTTGTTTCTTAGAACCAAACTGTATGTCAGAAACAGACAAAAATACATGTATTTCAAATTTGACTTCATAAAAATTAAGTATTTTAATCATTTTGCGGCATCTTAGTTACACTATTCTTTCCGTGTGTTACTGCTATATTACACTAATTAAATGTGAAAATATATTTTGTGATATTTTAACTTAAAGTATTCTGAAGAAAGTACGTGGTAAACCGGAAGTAAACATGAAAAAGTTATTCAGAAGTTATTTAATTTTCAAGCGCACAATAACAAACTCTCAAATTCAAAATCGAAACATTGAGGTGAGACAATCTTGATAAAAAGGAGACAAACGATTTCTAGAATCCGGGTAGTACGGATTCAGAATTTTTCAATACTTTTCAAATAATTAACTAGTATACAAAATACGAGTTTTTATTTTTAATTGGGAGAGGGGGCATTTCACGGATGCAAACTCCAACTGATCTATTTTTTATTTTTTGAATTTGAAAACAGTTTTCCCAATTCTTCAAGTACTGAGAAAATTGTAGCGATATTGAAATATTTCCGAACAAAGATCCCACGATAGTTAACTTTAAAAATGAGAAGTGAAATGTAAAAGAAGTAAAGTTTTTGCATCCCTTACCTTGTTTCCCGTGACGTAAATAATGGAGAAGTAAAAATCAGAATAAAGGAATTAGTGCGTTTCGAGTATGTTGATGAGAGATCGTCTTGCTAAGAAATAGCGGGAGTATTGGTTCTAATTGAGATAGAAAGGGGAAAAAAGGCGAAAGAGATAGGGAAAAGGAGAGTGATAGGGATGGATTGAGAGAGCGGAAGGGGAGAATGAGAGGGGGAGGAGGAGAGAAAGAGGAAAGAGGGAGAGAGGACATGGAAGCAATGCCGTATCTCCTACAATGAGGATATCTGCCAGATATCTCCCAGGGAAGTGAGGCCGACCGCTGAGTTAACACAACATGCACAGCTACTTCGCTATCTAACAATAAGTGCCCCGTTTAAGGGTGAAAACACCTCAGAATACATTATGCAAATGGTCGAAGTTATTCACCTCACGTTCTTCTGCTTGATTTTCCTGGTTTGTGTGAGTATTCTAAGAAAATGTGTGACGTTTGACTTCCGTCGAAAAAAGTAGTCCTTATCTTATCCACTATGGTCACGCATGGCGACGACCTGTCTACTGGTATAGGAAGTATTCTATTTCACAATATTATATGCAATGTATCGCACGTCATCACTACTTCGAAATCTTCTTAGTATATGAGTAATTCTCAGGATATTTCAGTTGTTTCGGACACGAATAGTCTATTTAATAAAGATCGATAATGAATTAAAACTATAATTGAAATTTGAAAAATGTGTAGTTTTTGCACGATATCCTATTTTGTAAGTTACTATGTGGTACGAATTAATTAGTGGTGCAAAAATATTGCATATACTTTATTATATACGGTTAATAGTCTCCGCCTGAAAAACATAGTTAAACGTGTCATGTAATTGGACATCCATTGTATGCAAACATTTAGTACAGTCACGTGAAATTTCGTACAGAGGGTCAGCTTACGATTTATCTACTAATTTTTTTATGATCATATCTTGAATTTCATATTTCCAAAACGAATTTCTCTAGCTTCTTCGGATACGACCTTCATAAATGATTTTCAAGGTCCTAAGAACAGTATTACCACTTGAGGCATTACTACCGTAAGCGCATCGAACATAATAGTAGGAAAAATGTTGACGAACCCTTAAAGCCCCACAAAAGAGAAAAGTAGGAAAAACGCGCTTTAAGTTTTTCAACAAGTTCGTTGGATCCATAGTACAGATTACTACTTTATACCTTCACTGTATTTCAGTTTACGATTTGTAATGAACGCTTTGCGTGTTGTGCTACATATAAACACAATAATGGTTCATAGAGTTTATATGGCTAGGAAGCGACTTAAAAACAAATTACTTACAGTAATAATACTCATCCTAATTTGTTGAATATGATATATTTTAAACTCAAATGCAAAGCTACTTATATTTCTACTGACTACTTTGCTGGTATGGTAAAAACGATTTTTGTAAATATTTCCGTTCGGTTTGTAATCATTAATGCGGCACAGTAGTGAAGAGATAAATTATTTTCAACATCTTCATTAAAATTTAAACGAAATTTAATACACTAATTTATAAGTTCAATACTGTTTGAAAAGTTGTTTTGAAATATACTTCGACTAACATATAAAGTACCTTTTATATTATAATGATAAAAAGTTTAGAATACAACACGAATGAGAGGGAAATTCTATTAGTGCACACGCTATAGTGATTATATGTACATCTCCTATAACTTTCTAGTACTTCAAACATTCTTTACTGTTATGCAAATCAACATCGTCCGGAGTCAAACGTAATAAATTTCGGTTTATGTCAGTGACACAAAAGATAAAATATTGCCTCGCGCCGTACATCGGGAACCTCGCCCACAAACGTGTCTGCACTAACAAACAATCTTCTCAACGCGACAAGACAAATGAAGGTGGTCAAAGGAGAAGTAAAAGGATTCATGCGATCTGCCATGTCACCAGTGGCCATGAAAGAAATCCGATAGCCATAATACCCCAACGGAAAACTGCATTGAAATATTTTTTTTTAAATCGCAAAGTTATATTTTATAGCTGGAATCCCTTCATTTGGATACAAAAAGTGCCGAAATTATGCTTTTTCTCTCCCCATCCCTCGGAAACCACCCAAATTCGGGTGAAAAGGGTTAAATAACACTTTTTGCAATTTTTGGGTTTTCTGTTGATTTCAAAGTTAAAATTATGCAAATTTTCACCGCTACAGGGCGAAGAATGTACTTATAATAGCATTTTAAGAGAATTATATGCGTTTTAAATAAAGAATTTTACACTCTCATACACATACACATATAATGTATATTCACACACACATATATACTTAGAGAAGGGCCAATTCACGTGAGCAAATCTGTACGTAGACTTTTGAAGATTGATTTCTTTATATTTGTATTAATTTTGTAAATTTATATTGTTATATATTAATATTATAATTAAATCATGTATTCAACATGTTATTAAATATCCAAAATTTATGCATGTAAATTTATATAAAAATTAAATTTAGAGCATTCAAACTCTTAAGTAAATTTTAATAACTTTTATTACATTTCCTAATAAAAAATTTACGATGAATTGCAAATATTAAATATTACTATCACTATCAAAGTGGCTACTTTCAACAGAAGAACAGTCACTGTTTTTTTAATTATTTGCTAAATTGTTATATTTCTCAAAATTATTTGGGAAAGTACTTTCTTCAATGACATGTTCCAACTGTTTAGTTTTTTCAATTTCTTCGGTTTGTACGGAATTTTCACAACCTCTACCATTGCAATGTTAGCATGTTAAAGAACATTTAAGTTCGGTTTTTCTGCAGTCACAATTAGCCCCACAGCCTTTGGTACACTTGAAAGATATCATATTTAAAACCTCGTCAGGTACAGGATGATTATCCTTTTCTAACTTCAAAGATAATAATCCATTTTCATTTCGAACCCAGTTCCAATACTCAGGATTTAAATGCCTATCAAACCAAGTTTGAATTTGTAGGTATTTGTAGGTTGTTCAGGAGTGAAGTTTTGCTCTGTAGGAGGTAATTTAGCGATATCAAGTTTATCGTTCTTAGCTCTTTTCACTAAGTTCTCGTACTGTAAATCATTTAAACTGATTTTTGAATCTTTGTTTCCATATAAGTAATGAAAAAATATTTCTCCATGTTTAATAATTTCATTTTAATCTTTATTTGCATGTGCAAATGAGTCTGCAACATTTCGAGGAATTTCATGTTCTTCTAACAGTTTGCAGGCATCTAACTTTCCTTTATAATAAAATGCAGAGGTAGTGTCACATCCCGTGAATGTATGAATAAATAACAAATGCTTTTTTGGTAATTCTAAGTTTACGCAAATCTGATTATGATAAACATTTCTTTTCTTACTTTTACCAGGCTTGAAGAAATATACATTTTTATAAGAATAACTAGGGCCTACAAGTAAGACTAGTAAGTCCACGGCTTCACCAACTATAATACATGCATCATACGTGCATCGAAATTCTGTGGTTTGTTTGTACTGTCACAATTGGGACTGAACAGATCCCGAAGTTCGAATACGTCTTCGCTAATAGTTTGTATATCTTGCTCTTTAATTATACAATAAATGAATAAGACATACTGAAACAACTATAAAACTTAGATTTAGAATACTTATTGACCGACGACAATGATTTTGACCTGGAATGACCAACGGTGACCCATCTGCTGATGAAATTACCTGTGATAGCGATGGTGAAAATGACTTCACACTGACGACAAGTAAGTAATCAAAACCTCATTTTTGGAATAAAATACGATTTCCTTCGAATCCGGATACAGTTAAAAAATTATAAAAACAATGAGCTTTCGATTTTAAGTCCTGCTGAATATTTTAAAAAAACTTAATCTCTGAAAATTTGTTTGATGCATTTTGTTGGCTTATTTATCAGTTTTATCAACAAAATGGAAAATCAATAGATCCCCTGTATACTGCTCCTGTTCAAATAATATACAAATTGTAATTGTACCAATAATTTAATTATTAAATAGAACCATATTTTTGTTCTATCTAGATAAATAAATAACAAACATTATAAGAAAATTTAAAAATATATTTTTCCGTGACCTCAGATCTGCATGGTGTTTTGCATTAGAAGGAAATATAAATATAAACATTTTATATCCTTTCTTAAGCCAGTATATAATTATAAGTAGGATTATTTGCGAGTATATAATTTAAAGATTAAAAAATAGATCTTCCTAATAATATGTACTATGAATAATGGATGATTCAGAATTCCTATAACACAGTTATAGGTGTTGTAGAGCGAAGTCAGAACAGCAATATTTGGTAATAAACTCAAGTCGGGAAATGCGACGTTTGGAAGATAAACGACTTTGAACGATGGAAGGCAATACACATTGACAGAGGACGGTGTCACGTGATGTCTTACGTGACGTGATGTCTTATGTGCGTGATGTCTTATATGACGTGATGTCTTATGTGCGTGATGTCTTATGTGCGTGATGTCTTATATGACGTGATGTCTTATGTGACGTCATGTCACGTATCATCAGAGAATGTGCTCATGTGCATCAGTCGCCACTGAGCGATCGCGAAAGACGGTGTATTATAAGATGGAGTACATGTTTTCTGAGTACGCCGACATGTTGCTCATCTAAGGTGAAAGTGGACGAAATGGTCGATTAGCACAACGCCTGTATCACGAACGATTTCCGGGTAGTTCCCGCCCATCACATGCCATTTTGGAACAACGGCTTCGGGAAACCAGCACCTTCAAGGCTTATAATGCCGATTGTGGTCGTGACCGGACGCGCCGCACTGTTGAAGAGGAAGTCCTCCAACTGGGGAACCAGAACCCGTCTTCGAGTACCCGCAATATCGCAGGTGCCGTGGATGTATCCCAGAGCAGCGTCTGATATATAAGCAGCGTCCTCAGGATATGCCAAAATACATATTACTCGTCGATTTTTGGCATATCCCCAATTAACAACAGTTTAAATTTTTGACAAATAATTCCCATTTAAATAATTTTGTTTTAAATACTAGAAAGCTGCGACAGAGAATTCTAAGATAAAGAATAAAAAAATCTATTGGTCACGACAAAATTCGAGGGGATTTACTTAAACTCGGTGGGGACGCCATTATTCCGTACCTAGCCAGGTTTTTTGTTATTATATTAAATAATTTCCCACTACCACACGACTGGAAAAAGGCTATCGAGGTACCAATTCACAAAGGAGGTGGTCGCTCTTTAGTTAGTAATTATCAACCAATTCGCTTAACCACCGTAGTATGTAAACAGATGGAACATATTATTACAGATTATTTGAAGAATACTTGAAAAAAAAAGTTTTTTTTGTACATTCTGCCCAACACGGTATTAGATCCGTTTACGCTTGAGAGAGTCAATTTATTTCCGTTTGCCAGGACTTAGCTGAGTCACTTGTCGGGGGGGGGGAGAACTGAAGCAATAGTTATTGATTTATCAAAAGCGTTCGTTTTAGTGCCACATGACCGTCTTCTTGCAAAAATCGCGAAGCCAGAAATTGATCTGAGTGTTGTCAAATGGACTAGTGAATTTCTTCGGGATCGCTCACTTCACTTTTAGATGGGTGCTCCTCTAAAGAAATCGCGGTGACATCGGGAGTACCACAGGGAAGCGTTTTGGGTCCACTTCTCTTCCTTGCATGTATTAACGATATATCAGGCCACATTAATTCGATATTGCATTTATTCGCAGATGACTATATTATATGTCGGAATATTCAAGAAAACAGAGACCGAAATGTTACAATGCGATTTAAACGAATTGTGTGATGGGCTGAGACGAATGAAATGAAAATAAACCCTCTAAAAAGTAAATCTTTATGTTTTTCAAGTTCACAAATAAAACTTGCTCTGAACTATTCATTAAATCATATAAGTATTTACAGCATGAAACTTCAGGAATAATCTCGTGTTATAATTTCTCGTGACTTAAATTGAACAGAACATGTGAAATACACAATGCAGAAAGCTTGGAGAGCGCTGAACTTCGTATGACGCTTACTTAGAAAAGGGAACTCGAAATCTAAAAGCTTGGCGTAAATCTTCCTCTGGGGCTACATGAAGAGTATTGTTTACGAGATCCCTGTGGAGTCACATGACGATCTCCTTACTCTTGTAATGGCTGCAGCGGATGTCATTCAGGACACTCCAGGACTTTTGGATCGTGTGTAAGTGAACATTGTTTGCAGGTACACTTCGTGCAACTAAACTCATGGTCGCCACTTCGAGTATATGTTGTAGTTCACGTTGGTTGATGCACGTGCAGCGTATCCTTTGACGTTCTTTCAAAGTGGTTTATCTTCCAAACGGCGCATTTCCGGACATGGGTTTCTTGCCAAATATTGTTGTTCTGAGTACCCTCTACAACACCTAATAGGAATTCTGAATTACCCTTTTTTTTAATGTATTAATTAAACCTAAAAATCACAAGAAAACGATATTGAACCCTTTACTCCTTAAATTGGGGAGGGGTGGAATTTCCGAGGGATGGGGAGGGTAAACTTTCTTAATGGGGCACTTTTTGCATCCAAATGAAGGGATTCCAGCAATAAAATATAACTTAGCAAAATTTTTAGATTTGACCCCCTTTTTTTTAGATTTCCGTTTGGGGTAATAGTGTAATTAGAAATTACGACATATTGAGTGACTCACAGAAACCTGCTGTAAACAGAAACGCGGAGGTAAATTTGAATAGTGGTGTTCCCAAGAGCTGCGTCACACTTTCGACGAGTGAAAGCTACATTTGAATGTGCTTGTCACATAAGCACCATTAATGATGTTTTTAATATCTTTGGAATATATAGGGGAGGGCAGCAGCTATGGGCATGACAATTTTGAAACAGTTGAATATTTAAAAAACGAAACGTTTCTCTCAGTATTTGCTGAATAAATGGGTAGAATAAATATTACGTAAGTTAGGATTTTTAAAGCATATTTTATACTTAATTTACAGTAAACATTTTTATTTAAAAATGAACAGTATTAAATTTATAAAAATTACAGACAAAAAGTTATCTTACACTCGATAGTTTCTTTTGACGACAAATTTTTACGGTACAAATAACTTCAAGAAAACAAAAAACAAAAAAAAACTCCATATTAAATTATCCGCAATTTGAAATCACGTGGTTTTGGGAGGTTGTCGCGTTTTTTCACTTCTTGGAAACACGCGAATTGAGAGTGCCTTTGTCTTTTTGAACTAAATCATCAAACAACTTCCACGTAAAGTTACGGTAATTTGAGACATTATAACAAAAAATATTTCTTTGATTACTAACATACGAAATTCATCGTGCTCGCTATATAAAGTTCATATAAATAAGAGAAAATAGTTAGTTTTGAAACTTTTAAGGGTTCAAGTATGTTATAAAGAACGTTACGATCAAAACCTGCATGCAATCATATTATTTATCCAGTTTTTGTTAGTACTATCAGAAAACTGAAAAAGAAAACTATTTTGAGTCGATTGAGCAATGTCTTCATTGGTTGGTTCGGCCAGCGTAAAAATAACAACCGTTATCATGCGCTTGCTTTTATGTAAGGAAGTTGTTTTAATCATGAAAGACTTGTTATTTGCATCAATGAAGAACCCAAACCCCTCAATTATAGACTCAGAAAATGATTACTTTTCATCAATTACACTCTTAATCCAACAAATAAGTAATCGTAATTATCCCTTGTGCCAAGCAAACAATATTGTTGCTTCATCACCTAAAAGTGTCGATGCGTCAATTCTCTGCAGTTATAACATCGCTATACGATTTCCAATACACAAAATTACGTAAATCAATGGTTTTGAATCTCCAAATGCAATTTTTACAATAGCACGATGAATAGCATAAGAACAACGGAAATCATGGCCTTTTCGTAAGGTATGAGGTAAGATACTCTGGATATATCTTAAACTCAAGGATTTGAATGAACGAGAGATATTCCAGAAATCAGAAAATAATTATCTTGGAAAATTCGTTGGAAAAATGAAGTCAAAACTTCTCTCGAGAAATTTTGCTTCATAGAATTTGTTATGAAGGATAGAGATTTAAAATGTGAATAAGGTGAATGTAATTTGTTGAATTCAAGCAATGAGAAAATAGTGAGTACAATTTTTTGAATTCCGTTTTCAATGAAATATGATTATTGAGGAGATTAAATTTATTTCATTTTGTTTTATTTCATAGTATTCTAACGATATCATTATTCACTCACTCCCTAAAAGGACATTGTGTTGTATTGCATATAAAAGTGAGACATCACGATAAAATATGGTCAAGGTTTTTTCACCAATCTATAACACATTTTACGTTAAATTTTTCATTGAATGTTGGGGGCACAACTTCGGATTATTATTATTCTATGCTGTCTGAATTAATATTTTGACGTGACATGTTCGGTGAGAGAAAATATAAATTTGTGTTCGGAATTAACCTTTCATACATTACAAAATGAAAACCATTTATTATGCTAAACATTAAAAATACTTTTAAAAGAATATCTCGTTTAAAAATAAATAAATATGCCCCAATAGTTTTAATTGTCGGGTGACACTTTGCCAAACCTCATCCCGTGCCAGCCCGATCGATCGACCGAAAGTGTTCAGAAAATGGCAAGCGGACCAAGGTAACTCGGACAACGCTGGCACTTTTGTACGCAAAAAACGTGCAGTTGGCAATTTTCTCTTTTAACTTGACACATCGTTGCAGTTGAATTGAATCATCGATTATAAGATCTGTTGTCCATCCTACCATGCACTCGGATCGTTTTCAATTCAGTAGTCACTTTCGTATGCGCTCTGTTCGGTGGCACCATCTTCCGGCAAGTCTTCCACACTACGCCGCAACGCCGCGAACTGACTCGGAGGTTGCGATGCGACGTACATCAGGCGATGATTGGTTTCACCATCAGTACAGTCACCTTTGGGACAGTATTCACCATCATGAAATTTCCACGTAAAATCAAAGGTGTTATAAACAGTTTTTAAAACATTTTTAATATCTTGTCATACGTAACATTAATACATAATATCCTTCCACGTGTAATACACTAAATTGGGAATATTTTTTCAGTTTGTTTGTAAAACATTTAATATTTTGTATTCAAGCTCCGGATTTTTATATTCCGAGCACCAATATCAAATTTGTTCATAATATGTTTTATACAACAAACAGATTTTATAAGAGGTTTAGGTTTTACGTTTTTAAATATTAGTTTAGTATTTTATAACTTTTCCTGATCCTAGATAATAGCACGTTATTTATCATTTTTCCCGGAATTCCATATTTTCAATATTTTTAGATTAATTATAATCGTAGTTTTTATTTTTGGTAATTACTTCTTCAAACACTCCAAGAGTGGCACCAAATAATGAAGTATATAGAACCTTCCAAGACAAAAACTCATGTCCCCCGTGAGCATCCGATTAAATATAATTAAAAAATTACGTTCGGTTGAGCTCAAGATGAAAAAAGAGAACTTCTCTTAAGTCTGCATGACACAAATTTAATGATTCCTGATTTTTTTTTCATGTGGTATAGGTCTTGATCTTATCAAAATTCCAAGACAAAAAAGAAAAGGAAAAAAGATTATGAAATTCTGATAAATTCTCCTACTTATCCCGAACCCACGTTTCTTCTTGATAGACATAAGGCAGCAACTAGTGAACTTCCAAGTGGATTCGTTGAAATGATTTTTTTACTATAGTAAACAAAAAATTAGTTTAGTAAACACAGGTAATGAATTACAAGAAACAATGATATTAAAAATGTATTCCTTTAATGTGTACATGACGAATAAAATACAAATTGAATTACAAACAAAAGAAAACAATAAGTTCACCACTGATATAAGTTTCAATTATTCAAACTACTTTTAACTTGTATCTAGAGTGGTCGGGTTACGCTGCACATCATTGTGATCAAATCGAAGTTTCAGCGAAGATCGAACAGACGAGTCAACAGAGAGAGAGAGAGAATAGTAAACCTTTGCTGCAACTCAGTTGCATAGAAACTGCAACTCAGTTGCTTAGTTTTCACCGACTAAGAACTTTAAGTATGTTTCTTTACGTCTTACCAGTACATATTTAATCAAGTACATGTGCTTTAACTGAAATTAAGAGCATCTGTAAACACTTCGTGAATTAACGCATGAAACTCATAAATTACCATTTAACTGACGTAAAAACTAGACATATTAAGGACACCAAGACATTTTGTGTTTTCTCACTTCTTGGGCAAATCAAATTGAATAAAGTGACGATTAGAATAAATCATCTTGTAAAGACATATTAAACAGCATATTTGTTTATAATTTCTTGAAATCATGACTTGAAGACTTTATCACTCAGTTATCAGATTTCTTATCTTATGTATCAGTTTCGAAAAAAAAAATCATTTTGTTTCTGAAAGGGAATACAACTATATTTCCGTCCGTCTGTTTAAACACATAAATATTACATAAAATTAGCCTTTAACTATGGTCGCCCGTAAATACTCAGATTTTAAATGATTTTTTAAAAAATCCATTTATATCTAATGAAAAAGAAGTAAGAGGTCTTAGTTGTTTTAAAGTAATTAGATGGCTGCGTTATCAGTGTCTTCCTTAATGATTTATCCTATCAACCACTGGAAATTTGTTCGTTACCAAGCTTACTTTTCCCTTTCCTTGTAGACACATGGACACTTCGGAACCTATCGAATATTATATTTGTATAAATACCAAAGTTCTTAAATTACAGAACGCTCCCTGAGAGAAAGGGAGTTTATGATATCTTTACACTGCAATATTGCGTGTACGTTTAAGTTAGCTTTGATGTTACGTATAACTAAGTTGTGTAGGATATTTCGTAAGGTGCTTTTTAACCGAAAAATTTTGTCATTGTAAACATGAAGTCAACCACCCAGTAAAATCTACAGAGAAATAAATACCAAAATTGTTCTTAACATCTGCTGTAATTGTACAATAAAGAAATATTACCTTCTTTTATAGCAAACAAGTCCTCATTCTACTAGAGGAGAGGCGAACGAGGAATTAAATGAGGGTATCAAAATTTGTCCCCACACGCAACAAAAACGTTTCTTATTGGAGGAGGAGTAGCGTTATGTAATTATGGGAGAAAGTAAGAGTTTTCATTAAGGATGTTATGAAGTTGAAAAGGGTGTATTGAGGGTGTTAAAATAACAATTTTTGCGTTACATTATTTATGGAAGGGCTACAAAGTTAATCTTATTGTTTTCCTATTTTTGAGTTATTTGCGTTGTTAATGACACTCATAGCCATAGCACTACATAAATAGTGCGACGAAACAAAGTGATGACGAAACTTGTAAAAACAAACTTTGTAGGCTAGTTTTTAGATTTTCGCACAATTAATTTCAACATCTTTAACGACTTTTTTAAAAGATGATTTGATGTCATGAAACTCTTTAATCTGTACATGGGTTATTCTACAGAAATGGGAAATAAATGCGAAAATTCCCTAAATAGTGAGGTTTAGATTTTTTCAATACATATTTTTTTGCTGGTACAACATATTGATACAAATGAATTAGGTCATTTAACGTAATCAAATTTTATGTTCATGACACAAATAATAATTTATTTACAACTGTTTCCACACACCTTTGTCATTTCATGCCCCACTCCTTTATCATTTTTTGAAATTCACGCCTGGCGAGGTAGAGATGGTCTTACAGTAGCGGTTGATGTGGTGGCAACCTTGTGAATTCCCACAGAAACCAATGTAACTTGTTTCATTGCTCATTAACCACAGTTGTTTTGCGTAGAAGCATTAGATTTATTGAAAACATGAATTGCTTGTTCATTGACCTCACTCCTTAGTGTGTCGCATTTTCCCCATTTCTGTAGAATCACCCAAATCCTACTCGTATTTGTAACAGTTAATTATTCACAATACATTATTCCTGTATTCGCGAACATAAAGTCCAATTGTCGTATGTTTTGCAACATCTATGAACTTTTATTTTGTTCATGAACCAATTCAAGCTTTGTCTCGGTATCTTCAATCTGTATTACCACTCGGTTGTGAAGTCTCATCTAAAAACCTCGCTGTATTCTTTTTCCGAAAAACACTTTCGCATCTTCGCGACACCCTTCATCGATAACCCTTCCGAAACACTCTCAAACCTCTGTGAACATCGTACGAAATAACAAAGCCTTCAGCAATCATATCTTTCCTGAAGTTTAAGCGCCAAATATTTCTAAAATTACTTACTTTCTGACATTTATTCCGAAGAAAATATAACAGCAGCATATTTCTACCGAATGAAAGGGGAGAAAGCACGTTAATGGATCCTGGGGTGATCCCGTCATGTCATCCGGGTTACGGAGGTAATTTCCAGAAGTATTTCGAAGCACGAATGCCGAGAAAATACAAAAGCAAAGCTACAAAAAGGAGGAAATATTTTAAGAAGACGTGGCCTGGGTGGGCGGTATGTTGACAACGCATTTTCCTGGCTTTATGTCGTCGTTATCCTTCTTCAAAAACATCCTTTCGCATTTCGCGGAGTGCCGGCGTAGGCGTGTATCTGCGGTGTAGCTGCAGTCTGTCCCTGGTCCTCCTATTTCATCTTCCGTCCTCTGTTCTTGTTTGTTTCTGCCAGTGTTGTTCCTTATCTGGCGCGTACAGCCTTGGCTTCACCCTTGGATTTCCTTTGGCGTCTCGCGGCCACGTCTTCCGATGGGATGGTGGGAGAGTGACTGACTTCTTCATGCTCTCACTCAACGAGAGCAAAAGAGAGAAATACGAAAACCGTTTCACTAGTATCGCGTCTTTAATGGTACTCTACTTCATATATATCCACATCTAAATGTCACACTCGATTTGGAATACTCAACTATATTCAATTTACAGCGCGACTACATATAATTTCAATCACTTGTTTAACACCTACAGTATCACCTACTACCTTCAGGAAATAAGTCAACACCATTAATTAGCTCGATGCAAAGAAACTGTTAGGTTATTACTTCTTTTTATCCTAACTTGGTGATTCTGCGGAAATGGGGAAATTTGCGGCACACAAAGGAGTGACCTCCATGTTAAAGCCCTTCACGTTTTCAACACATTCAGCGTGTGTATACAAAACAAGTGAGGTTATTGAAAAATGAAGCAGGTTACATTGGTTTCGGCGAGAACCCATAGAGTTGCTACCACATCAACCATTTTTACCATGACAAGCGTGAATTTCAAAAATTGACAAAGGAGTGGGGAAAAAAATAAATTATCTGTCATGTACATTGAATCTTGTGATGTTTAATGACCTAATTCACTTGTATCAACATGTTGTACTACGAAAAAAATTAAAATATTGAAAAAACCTAAACTTAACAGGATAGGGCGTTCTGGACATTCATTTCCTCATTTTTGTAGAATAACCCAACGTTCGTCTATAAAATTTATCTTAGAATGAGAGTAGTATAACGTCTAATATTTCTTTCTAAGTTATCATTCGACAACAGAAGTTTTATCAAAGTAAATTTGAAATCTAACATGCCTTTGTTTTATGAATATCATTATCCAACAAATATCATTGGCGCATACAATACTTTGTAATCATACAGGTATTTACAAAAATTAAATTTTATATTCTTATTACACACACGAATACATTACGATACGTAAGGGTTTTTTAAATGAAGTAAGTAAAGTCCGCAAGAACGTTGTCTTACGTCGAATTTAGCGAGCAAAATATTTCCGAGTGCTAATTTCAATCTCTGCTACATAGTACACAATTTTAAGTTCTTAGATAACTCATTTTAATTCTGAAGCTGGAGTAAGTCGTAGGATATCTTAATAAATTGAAATCAAAGCAACCCGGAGAATCCTTCCCCAAAGTAGGTTTGTTTACCTCTCTGCATTTATGATCTCGTTTTATTGCTATGACCTTACGAATACGAAAACTGGACATGTTTCAAACATGAGAAATAAAACTTATACTCCAAAATGCAAAATTCCATTTGAATGCGTTTCTCCTGAGATACAGACAAGAAGAAATATTTTCCAATGTAAAATAAAATACCAAATTATAATCCCTCGATTTTTATGTAAAGTCTCCAAATATCTCAGTGACAGAACTTCTCTCGGATCAAAATCTTATGCGTTAAACTTTGGTAAATTTTGTATTCCCAGAACCGTCCACATCATGTTGATAATGATTAATCTTGATACATAAAACAGGTATTGAAATTCTAGTTAAAACCTGAAAATTTTTCTTTAAAAAACTACTAAAATATTTAAGTGCTTCATACATTTAAAAAATTAAATTAATATTTATCATGAGCAAACATATTTGGTGGTGAATTGGTGAAGGGGATTGTTGAAGAAGGGATGGATTGAATATGCGAGGGGGATGGTTGAAGATGGAGGGGAGTGGGGGACACACCTAGTGACGCCTGAACGTTAAATATGACACCGAACCTATACCATGTGAACGATATTGTGACACGTAAATTAAACAAGTTCTATGAACAAACAAACAAACTTTTCGTGAGTTGGCAACGTTAATGTTGTGGTAATCGATCTAAGAGCCTTATGTTGATATAAAAAATTGACAGTCAAAAGATGTATTATGCAATAACAGTCGGGGAAATCGATATTATCGTCCCACCAGGGGACTTACATCTGGTAAGTACGTGTTTGACAAACACGGGACCCCGAGATGAGTCTGGTATTGCTTCCACTGGTAGTGCATGGCTCCTTCCTTTCTCTTTCCTGACCTTCCTTGGTCACCTCTTGTTCTTTTAGATTCAGCCGCTAGGGTATCTTTCATTTTCCTCTTTCTTCTTTTTTTATTTTTGTAATGATGTGTGTAATGTTTTGAGATGTGTTGATATTTGAGTTTTGAGTTGTAATTCAGGAGGGATTTTAGTGGATTTGAGTCATTCGGCGAGTCCCACACGCGGGAAGAGTCATGTTGGCTCTCCTTAGTGCGTAACTGCATTTTCCCTACCTGTACAAAAATGTTAGGGCTCTAATGACCTAGATGTCGACGAGCCATAAAGCCCCCCCCCCAAAAAAAAAAGGATATCATTGTATGCTCGTTCACTATTTTTTCCATACTTTGTCGCAACGTCAAACAAAATGATGGTTATTTGGCGTGGAACATACGATCTCTTGAGTACTATCCTTTTGGTATTTTGAGAAAATTTCGTGAATCACATGTGGCATTTCGAACGTGTTCATATATTGTATTTATTTGGCCCTTACAATGGTTTCAATACAACATTAAAATTCCATGAAATTTTAAAAACACAATTAGTTGGATCATCAAACTAGTAATGTCAATTTTCCATATTTTTTCATAATTGATTATGACATTTCACCATTTTTTAAATGTAAAGACGTGTTTTTGGGACTAAGAACGTTTTCCATTTGCATGTCTCAATTGATAGTTACAAAGTTACAAAAGTACTAAACCAGTTTAGTACATAATGTTCATCATACCGGAGCTCAGTCGCCCAGATACACTACTTGTTTGTGCACCCTTTCTCCTGAATGATCTGCCTTAATACGAGAAGACAAATGTATGGAATCTGCAGAATACTACCTCGCACTCGCCAGAAGTGAACGAACTGGCATGCATTTCGTGACAGGGTTCACGACCTACTCTTGAGATACACGCTCAAACATCGCCATTTTCGGCGGAAGGAACGTACGGTAAACGCTTCATTACCACTCATCTTCTTCACTTTTTCTGCCCTCCCATGCTATTACATAGTTCACGAGTACGAATGTTCTGACAGCTCCCGCAAATACACTACTTTGCATTTGTGCCGTTACGTGCTCTGACCTTCCTACTTGCTTATTCGCTACTGCAACTCGTTGTTCGCACTGCACGACTGTGATATAAACTACGAATAATGCTCTTCATCATGATTACGTACGTTAAACCTAATTAATAATTGTGAATAAATCTACCCAATTCATTAAACAGACACTAATTACATCATAACGTTTTGTTCTCAGTTGCGGGTCATGAAGTATCAAATGATGCAAACAAGTAACAATAAAAATAAAATAAAACGAAAATGAAATTTTATTTTAATTGTCGCTTTTATGCAGTGGCGCACCTATATATATATATATATATA
>NNCF01128432.1:1081278-1113372 GCA_002313205.1 Laupala kohalensis
CTCGTCCGAGATTGAAGTTACCTCGTCCGAGATTGAAGTTACCTCGTCCGAGATTGAAGTTACCTCGTCCGAGATTGAAGTTACCTCGTCCGGGATTGAAGTTACCTCGTCCGGGTTTGCAGTTACCTCGTCCGGGTCGAACTAACAATAAGTGGCATCCTACGTCTTGTAGTATCTTATGCCCGTTCACTAAGAAGACAAGCGTCACACTTGGAAATGATTGAGGCATCCAGCCTGGTATAGAGAACACCCGTTCACTGGAAGATATGCATCCCGCTTGCAGTTGGTGGAGGCATCCAGCTTCGCGTTGTGATCACCTGTTCGCCGTTTGTTTCGTGTGTCTTAGTGAAAGTGTCCAGTGAGTGCGTGTGAAAAGCCGCATTGTGTATTTTTTGTTTCGTTTTCTTCTGTATTTCATGTAGAATTTCTATATTTTTATGTTTCATTGCATTGTGAAAATTTTTATGTCCACAATACGTAGGGAAACGTTATTAATTGAGACTAAAGTTTTACGAAAAATAAGGAACAACTGAAATTAGTATTACTTGACTCAGTTCACAAACCTTTGGAAGTTTTTATGTAAATTTAAAGAATCAATCATGTCGTTCGTAGGCAAGGGTAGAAATAATGATTTAATTGAATTAGCCACTGAGTTGGATATAAGAGAATTTGAGCATGAAAACGGTAGCACTGAAAGTTGCTATTGTAAGATCTGAGCATTACGAGAAGGATTTCGTCAAAAATCTGTTCTTGACGATTGTTGAAGAAAGAAGAAAAACTGAAGAACGTGAAGAGAAAAGAAAAACTGAAGAACGAGAAGAGAAAAGAAAAACTGAAAAACGCGAAGAGAAAAGAAAAACTGAGGAACGTGAAGAGAAAAGAAAAACTGAAGAACGCGAAGAGAAAAGAACAGACGAATTTGAGCTAAAAAACGTCGAATTGAATGATATTAGAAGAAACAAATGAATGACGCTTGAAAGTGTTAAAATATCTGAACAAGTTTCTCTAAATTCTCGGGAGAATTTTAACGAAACTAGGAATGAAAACGATGTTGAAAAGTGTGTATTTGATTATAGGCAACTTTGAGATTTGATGATCTTAATTTGGTGCGATGTTTTTGCATGTGGTGATTTTGGTGACTTGAAATCTAGGTGTCCTAAGTTTGATAGTAAATTGACAGATGCGGTCAAGAGAGTTGAGATAAAGTGAGTCATCCGACGCTCATATAGGTCTAATACAAATAGTTGACAGGGTTAGTAGCAGGGAATTACCAACCAAGGAAATAACTTTGAATGACTTCGCTGTCACAGCTGTTGACACAGTTAGCTCAGTCTGCCTCCTACGTGAAGAAGTATATATGAGGGACCACTCATTTCCCAAGTTGTCTGGAAAACACCTGCTTTCATGTGGTATTGATCATCAATGATTTGGACGAAGGGATCTTTCATTAAAGAAACATGCATTGATGGTAATGCTTTTGAGTTAATATGGCATGTAGTATCTACTCCCAATATCAATTTTCAAGCTTTAATAGGGAGAGATATATTGAAGCAAGGTTCTTTGATAATCAGTAAGGGTATCGAATTTTGTAAATATGAAGAAAATGAATGTTACATGGTAGAGTCAGCCGATAAAATTAGCGACTGTGATAAGGCATTCATTGTGAAAAAAACATGCGTAAGAAGAGTATTCCTGAAGACGACATACCGTCTATGAAGGAGAACGTCAGTCATGTTCTGAGAAACATGAAATCTACATATTAAGAAAAAGTCCTATTAAGATTCTGGAAAATAAAGCTCCGGTTACAAAAAAAAAGAAATGCTCAGTTGGAAGATGAACATCTTCGAGATGTTATTGAGGTATTGTGAAACGAAATGTCTCATGGTGATTATCAAGGATATTTGGTTAGAAATAATATTCTTTACAAGTCCGTTAAAGATCACTTTTGGTAGTGCCAAGCAATATGGACCTTGAAGTAGGTAACTTGGCTCATGAGAAAAGCCAGTTTTCTTCCGCTAAGACTAAGGAAATTGTTCAAGGATAGTTTTCTAATTGCAACTTAAACAAATTGCTTCAGAAAGTAATACCTGTGTAACACAAATACTAGATAACTGGAAAAATGGAAAGGAGGCACCAGAATAGAAAGTTGGTGGTTTGGTACCTATTAGTAAAATATATTTTCAAACCCTTATTATTTTGGTACTTTATTATTTACCTTGCACTTGTGAATTAGTGTAATGTTTTATTTTGTGTTTGTATGTTGTTCCTTTGATATTTGGTATTTTGATTTATTTTATTTTCTGTTTAATGGAAGGTGATTTGGGATAACTATTTTCTTATATTTTCTTGTGTTAGAAGGTTAGATTAATGTATGTACTGAATACAAAAATGTTTGAAATGATTTGTGCTCGCTTTAAGAGAAAAAGGGACATGTTAAAATAATAAAATTGATATGTGTAGAAACAGAGTATATCGGAGAATTTTTCTCAGTTAGTTTCTGTTGTATAAGGATTGATAAAAATGTTTAGAATGCATTGTGTGACTGAGTCGTATAAAGGGAATTCAGCCAACTTCATTAGTTAGTAATCTGTATATTCAGAAAAAAAACTAAAAAAAAATGCGAGAAAGGTTTTTATTTTTTTATCATTTAATCTTGTAGTTCGATTGTATGTATAATTCAGAATGTGTGATATGTGTACTGATGTTTTACTTGTTTTTTTGAGAAAACATCACTGTTTTCGTAATAATGTAATTTTTGTTTTTAGTGCAGTGCGTTTACAGCACGCATCATTCTTTTGAGAAAGTTGTAAGATTTAAAATTGTGTTTGACTGAGGACAGTGACTCATCAGGATGGCCGATTTGTAGGAATGTTTGCTTGCACCCTGAAGACCCCCGCATGTGAGGGTCTTGGCCATGTGACCTGTCTCTCCTCTCTTTATGAGGATGCGAGAATGAATTGATTTTGATCGTAAGAAAGAATTATGCCAGGGTGGTCATGTTGACGAGTTTGCATGTGTGTGTGTGTTGGTGTGAGGGTGCTGCCAGCCGACCGCAGTCGAGAGCAGAAGTTCTGTTTTAGGTGTGTAAGGAGAGAGTTCTGTTTTTGGAACAGTCGCGCCTGCTGACCGCTGTCGCGACAATGTTGTATTACTTAAATTCAAATAAATATTTGTTAATGCAGAAAGTGTTTTCCTTGCTTAATTTAATGTACATTGGTCTTCCACAAAATTATGAAGATCGGATATTCTGGAGATAAATATAAATACTACCACATTAATGCTGCATCGTAAATCGTTGTACTCTTCTAAAAGGTAAACTTTTTGTAAACATCCCTGGGATGAGGTACAATTATAGAGATTTTCTGAAATTTGGAAAAATCGTAATCCTACATTTTAACTGTACTATATTTCTTTTCTATGTATGTATTTCCGTTTCAGCCAACAAAGGATCATGATGACGAGTGCAACTTACTGGCCCCGCCCAGAATCTAACCCGGGTATTTGTGAATCCATATATCCTCCATAATATATAAATGCGTAACTGAAAAGTGTGTCTGTGTGTTTTCTACCTGACCACGACGAAACCACCGTACCGATCGTGATGAAATTTGGCAACGAGTTAGTTTAGGTGTCAAGAATGAAAATAGGCTAATTTTTATTTTTAAATGAGTGATAAGAAAGAGATAAATGTTTTCTAACAATAAATGTCGATAAAAATCTGGGAAAAAAGAGCTTACGCTGCCCAAAGGGTTGGACATAGGTGATAAATATGTGGCAATATTGTTTGTCTCGAAGAGTTCTACAAAAAGTCTGCGACGGTATATATCTATCTACAAAAATTAACTACATTATCGATAAAACGTCATTACAAACAAATTGAAGTGTTAAAATAATTCAATTTAAGATAGTAGTTTAAGAATGAAAAACCAACCATAATCAGATTTAAAGAATTATTTGTTCTGAGCATTTAAAAAAAGTTTTAAAAAAACGCCATTAAATCGTAAAATTTCGACAATTATTTTAGATTTTACAAGAATTCGAATGAAATGGTGTAGCCGCATTATGTCTCTGAAGACAATATTCGACCGGCCCAGTTCCCGCGAGATGGTGTAGTATTCATGTAGTAGTTTTGTATTATTGTGAATTGGAATTATTATGAATTTGAAAAATTAGGTTTAAAAAAAATAGTAAGTAAAAGTATTTTGATCTTACAATATAGATCAATTTTATTTTTTCCTGAGTAAAATAAGATTAGTCTAAGAAATATCCCGGCCAACACCGGATAATCGGCTAGTACCTTATAAAATACTTCAACAATAGTGCGGACATACAAGCTATCCATAAATTACGTAAACAGGAGAGAGAGAGAATGCGTGTTATTTGATACCCGTATTTACATTGCGTTTCAGCAGGGTAGAGGGAGTGTCAGGTTTACGTAACACTGTTTTATAACGTATGTTTTATACTGTACTTTTAACTTGAAGTATGTCACTGTAATCCATGAAAATAACTACTTGGTGAAAGCACGAGGCAAGAGAAACGAAGAATCGAAACGGCGTATCATAATGTGTTCCCACATTTTCTGAAGAGCATAAAAACTTTTCCTTTCGGGAGGAGGGCTATCGATACGTAATTATAAGAGGGGTTAAGGTGTATTGTTATACGTTCATTATTGAGTGGGGGTGGGGTGTCAGAAAAAGGAAATTTTGGCGTTACATGGACAGTTCAATATTTAAAAAAAAAATGTCCTTATGAATAGTGAAAGTGGCGATCCGATTCATGAACACTCCTTAATCCTCGTTCCATTTGAAGCAATATCGCCCATAAGCGTACCGTCTGATTCAGTGACCGCTGTGAGAGCGCTAGGGTGTGGGTGGAGACGAGAGGAAACTCTGAGCGGTTGCTGATGAGAGCAATTACCGTTCACTTTGCTCCGCGAATCGCTGCACTGAAATATTCAACGGACGTTGGCAGAGTGCCTGCACGCGCTTCCATGCCGGTCACTACATGGGTTACACAACGAAGCAAGGGCGAGAAGCTTAAAAAATTGCGATCGTCCCGCAAAACTGCTTGGGAATTATTATTATAGTTTTAACTGGCTTATTTACGCGGCGTTCCCAGGGATTTTTCTTAGAGCAATCTTCTTTTACTAAGGAAAAAATAAAATCTATCTTTATGGTAGGGTTAAAATAATTTTACTTACTGGTTTTTAAAAACATATATACAACATTCTAATTTTACCAATTCGTAATAATACAAATTTAATTAAAAAAACATGATTATATACTCCATTTTGAGTTTCACCCCCTAAGAATACATAAATCCTTGGATGAAACTACCATTGAGCAAGCAACGAAAAGTTGTGCGTGAGAGAAACGAATCTCAATTCGTCTCAGCGTCTTAGCGTCTCAGCATTCAAGGCAAGACACAACGGTGGTAGTGCGGCTGCGCCGTTTCATTTAAACGATTTAAAGGCATATTTTATCTTATTTAAAGCACAAAACAAAGAATTCAATAAATTTGAAAATGATTGATTTTCTTCTTCTTTAATTAGTCGTTGAAGTTATAGTATTTAAAAACTTTTTTCGATAATTTAGGTTAAACTTTGTAGATAGACATAAACGGTCGCGGAATTTTTATAGAATTCTTTGAGGCAAACAATATTGCCGCACATATTTGTCATCTATGTCTAATCGTTCAGGCAGCGTTTAACCGTTTAAACAAATATAAGTTTTCGGTGACATTTATCGTCAAAAATCATTTTGTACATTTATTTTTACACATTTTAAATATAAGTCAGCCTATGTTCTTCCTAAACATCTAAACTATCTCCTTGCCAAATTATAACGCGATCGGTTCAGTGGTTTAGTCGTGAAAAGGTAGCAAACACACAGACACACACACACACTTTCGCACTTACATATTAGTGTATGGATGTTTGTGATAACTACGGCCTGGTCAAAATGGTGATGAGTCGGGAATACTGAGGGTACTGATCACTTCTCTACCCATTCCTCTTCCGCAACTCTACCTCATTTCCACCCGATGAGACCAGAGATACGACGACATTCCTGATGGAAAATTCTAGTAACACTGTCTCAGAGATATCATCTGAGAATTACGAAAGCGAGCATTTTCTCCATAACCTCTGACTCTCTTCTGACATTTCTTAGGTCAGTCAGACAAAACACACATTGCGGTGTTGACTCTGTTGTTACTATTGTACATATCTATTTGGGACCATTTAAATTTACATGTTAGCAACGATACGACCTAGCTGTTTATTGCTTTTGTCAATGTTTTTATTTAATTGTTTTTACAATACTCGTACGTATTTTATCCATATATATCTGGGGAAAAATGTTTGGTATCAGAAGGTATCAGATTAATCAATTTTACGATTTTGCAGGATACCAAAAAAATAATTTTTTTAAATATATTTCTGAAGGATTCATTAAACACTTCATACTTTCCACGGGTTAGAATTTAATGTTATTTATGTGAAGGGTATAATTTTATTTTCAAACTTGTATATTTCCTTGTGGTTTTCTTTTGGTATCATTCTTTAAACTAGATTTTAATATTTAGTTGCTCAGTGGTGCTATATACATACAATAGTAATTAATTTTTCCTTGCATCAACAAATTTATTCTGACCTCTCTATCACATTTTAGAGTTTTGATCAATTTTACAGTTATACTGCAATTTGATGGGCCATACTCGCATAGGTTATCGACTAGTGCTTGTTATTCGTAAATGTAACAAATGTTTTAGTCTAGAGATTTATTACTTGCGATGTAGTATTAATAGTTTTGTGTTGTAAATATTTTCCTTACATTTTTTAATATTTTTTTTTTCGCAAAGTTGATAAGTTTATCAAACAATAAAATACAGAATAAACGAGACAAAAGAAACAAGAATTGAAAAATTGATAAGAAAAATATTCCATTAAAGAATAATGGAAAATTAGAATCTACACGGTAGATTAATCTGAACGATAACCTATTCGATATACATACAAAAATAAATATATAAATATTCTAAAAATGGCAGTATAGGATTGTCATAAGTTTTCTCTTTCTTTTAGCGTTATAACGTAATTCGTCTGAGGTTAGATAAATTTTGAAATTATCCTACTCACTTAAATGATTTATGAAAATAATATATGCCCGAAATATTGTTAATTTGCCGTTTTAACGCCACTGATTCCTAGAATTTACGGAGGCCGATTCACTTTGTTTTCCACGCGCATTAATGGAACAAAAACAGGAACTCTCAAATACACTGGATACACTACGTGGAGGAAATTATTTTTATAGAACTTAATAATTATACTAATTAAAATATTAATATATTCAATAATTAGACAAACGTATCCGCAACCCGAACAAATTCCTCTATGACGCAGTATTTCTCCCTCTTTTAACTCAATGTCTATCTCAATATTTCTTCCTTCCTTACTATCACTCTCTTTCACATTGAAATTTCGCTTTCAACCTCTACCTTTCGCTTCCGCCTCAACTCTCTTTATCCTTCTTTAACTAACCTCACATCATTTTTAACTTTCTGGCTCCACATCTTCTCACCTTCTGCAGTAACTCTCATCTTATTATCTCTCTCCTTTTTTAACTTTTTTCCATCGTTTACGCTTTATTTTTCTTCATTTTCTTACCCTTACACCTGTCCATTCATCTATAGTTTCGCTCTCTTCATCAATCCCTTACGCTGTTTATTTCTCTTTTATCCTTCATCCCAAATACATCTGCCTCCATCCTCACTCAGCAATGGAGCATCATAATCCTTCCTTGTCTCCTCTCTTCGTCGTCACTCCGCCTTCCCCTGGAGGAGCATCCCTTCCGTCGTTCCCTTTAAGTTCTCATGCGCCACTTGCAGTCCCTGCATTCTCGCAATCACCCCTCGCGCCATCAATCTCCACGGCAACGCGTTCCTCCGTTTCAAGAGCAGGAGGAGGATGAGGAGGAGGAGGAGGAGGAGGAGGAGGAGAAGGAGGAGAAGGGAGACACATTTCACACTTTTTAAAACGCCATCACTCTCCGTCGACGCCTCCGTGCAACCATCGACGTCGCCACTGGCAACCATTCTTTACACCCATCACCAGCCTTTGAGAAACTCTTTACCTGCAATCACTGTCACCACCACTTCCATCACCACCAGTGGCGGATCTATATGGATGGTGGGGTCTATATGGATGGTGGGCTAGGGGGCTACAGCCCGCCCCCAATTAGATTTGAACTCTCAACAGATAAAATTGATAAAAGGTATACTTTGGGTTACCAGATTTTTCGCACTCTTAAATTTACATGTTACAAGCAAATTTAATACTGATTTGTATTAGAATTTCTGCTTATTACATGCACTGGTTGAAGCGACTCGCAACACAAGGTGTGGTCCATGCAGACTAAACTCTTTGATACTTGTATTAGCGATGTCATCTATAGACGCCATGCAAATTTCCATTGATTTACGGGATGCCGTTCTTCCTTCCATACGTACGTTGTAAACTAGTATCTCACTAGTAAATCCTTTATTTGTTCATATGTGGATTAAGAAGTAGACCTCTTCAAGACAGTTGTTTCAAAGAATATGTCCTAAACATAACTCATTATTGGGATAATATGTTATAACATTCATATATTTGTTGTTCGTTAATTATATCTGCATTCAACAAATATTTTCGTGAATTATTGATTTGTATCTGTGTAAAATTCTGATCTGGTCACGAAATTCTTATTCTTTAATGTGAATTTGCATTTTCAACCGTTAATAAATTTGGCCACTATTTAATAAATTGTTAATTATCTATTTCATAAATGGATGTATTTTATAAAAATATAATATTTGTAAAACCATAATTTTTAAACAGAAATGACTATAGATAGTCCCGCTCCTTGAGTACGGTCTTGATCCGCCACTAAGCACCACAACCAGAACAACAGCTTTCTCCCTTTGCACGTGAATCACCACATGTAATCACCACATAGAGCAACGTCACCACTTTCTCCGTACTCATTATTTCTCCTTTATGCCTCACACGAGAAAAAAAATGTAAGGAGCCAAATATTTCGCTCCAAACATTTGACGAATTATGGAGAATTTCTTTATCTCACTCAATTTATATTTAATACGCTGTGCACACCTGTTCTATAAAAACGTATGTCATTCTTTGATGAAAACTCGTCTCAGATTGAACTCATAGATTCATTTCAGTCCTAGAACGGTGACGAGTGATCTTTTACCAAATATCGAGTGAAAATGGTGGTTAATATATAATAATGAATTAATAAAATTATTAAACATCAATTATTACTTTATTGAAGTGACAAGCACAACTGGGGTGACAACTCACCCCTCCTGAGTTTATACGTTTTAGAAAACAGCCGGGTCTTCAACAGATTAGTGAATAATAATTGTAACTTTTATCGTAAAAATGATTTGATAGTTTCGGTAAAACCAATAGAAAAGTTTTGGGATGAAGAACTCGTTTATAATGGTCTCAATTCCTGAAAACATATAAATAAAAACTTTTTTAGATAAATGCTTTTACTTACACTATGTATATTACGAGTAATACTAAAACGAATAAAATACGTTTAGGTTTGTATTAAGGTAATGCAATACCAAATGCTAATAATATTTCACGTTAGTAGACCCTAATAAAAGTAAACTTACTTTCTATCTTTATCGCTGAAAATGATTTAATACTTGATGCTGTATTATTTGTCTTCAAAAAGCTTGTCGCGCGATATGTTCATAAAAGTAGATACCAATTAATTTCATTGGACAGTGATTGGTTGATGAGTACTTGCCGTATTTTCTTTACAATTGTGCAATATGATATTTACTCGTATTTGTATGAAGAGACAGGTCGTAATACGGGGAACGTTTCCCGGATATAATCTGCCGCGAGTTATAATAATAAATAATAATAATTAATATAATTATTATTTAACTGTAAATATAACTGCAGATCTTGCCCGGAGGCAGAATACAAGAAAATAGAATTAAATGCACAAAAAATACATATTACAGAAAACTGAAATTAAAAGTTGTTAAATTAATAATTAAACTTTATCATTATACTACTATTAAAATATTAAATTTAGAACAGATGACGCTGAAAAAAATATTTCTTATTGCTTATTAATAATATTGAATATAGGAACAAGTGATGCAGGAAAAAAAGTTACTAATTGCACATTTTACGGCGGACGACATGAACATTTGATTTACCCCTTTAGTGCACTCCACACTTCCCTTCCCTCCCTTTCTAACTCGCGCAATTCCCTTCTTATCACTATATTCACATCTACACTAGCGCCCCGCTTCTTCCAGAACTTGCCTAACCTTGTGAATAGATGAAGAGCTCGAAATCTTTTCCACAATCTATGCAGGCATTAATTTCCAGTCTCGAATTGTTCTATTGAGAAATAAGAATTCTTCGACGTCGTTTTTTTTTTTTTACTAGTTCTAAATTTTAAAATATGATCTTTTCTACCTATCTGAGAATGATGTTCCAATTTTCCTTTATATATTTTTGCATGCGGATTCATTTATGAAAGCTTTGAATAAATTGATGAGTCTAGAACGTTTTCTTCGATTTTCTAAAGATTCCAAAATTACGCAATCATTAAAATTTGATCTATAATTAATAAATTTGTGTTTTTTCTTAATTCTTTCGAGGTCTTGTATTTGTCCCATCCGATAAGGATCACAACATGGGTCGCAGGTCTGACGGAATTAAGTGAGCTTTCGTGTTTCAATTTTACATTTTTTAACTTGGGACATGACAAAATGATGCGTTTTCCAGTTTTTTCCGTGCAATTTACCGGACGTGATCAGACAATCCCAAATCTTGCCTCAAAATGATACCTAAGTACTTACATGATGATTTCTTGGAATAAAATCGTATTTGAAAAATACTTTTAAAAAGTTTTTATTTTTAGTTAAACATCACAACATCCCAACATCATCGGGTTTATGTATGTGTATCAAATATTAGCACAATCGGTTGGGGGGAAATTTAGTTTGAAGATTTGACCTAATCTAACAAGTCAAGTTAAATAAAATTTTGTAAAAATGGGTATTACGTTTTTCATTTTTTAAAACTCACGCGTGAATATACTCAATTCTGTATACTGAATAAAATTCTGTTACCCCAATTCCAGAAACCAAACCAATAAAAACAAAACAATAGCATAAACGTGAACATTTCATTGGATCGGTTCCACTACGGAGGTAGAATGTATGGAAATGAAGCTCGGGAAAATATACTTGGTAATTGTGGAGCGTTAACAACATTATCAAAGAAAGATAAATTAAAAGACGTTTCTATGTTGCTCATTGTTTTATTGTTAGGAAGCTTTTTCGGCTGCATAGCAGCCATCGTCAGTAACGTACACTGATTATTGAGGAAAACTCGCTAAACATTTTCGTTACTGACGATGGCTGCTATGCAGCCGAAAAAGCTTCCCAACAATAAAACAATGAGCAACATAGAAACATCTTTTAATTTAACATTCGGGAAAATAGCATTAGAATAATCTATTTTGATTCATTAGCAGAAAAATCACCGGTAAATGGTCTTCATGATATTGAAAACGCAAAGTCACCAACTAGCTGGAAGAATAACCCTCGTAATTTTCATCCGAGGAAGCTAGATAATGTCTCGCTATACGATACAAGGGGACATCGCTCCTGCTTCAAACTATTAGCATAGCGGTTGCCAGGGTCTCCGACATCTCTCACTTAACGAGGGGAAAGAAACGCAAGAAAGAGCTAAGGGTGTGGGGCAAAAGATAAGTCCCAAATGGTCCGGAAAGGTAGGGAGATCGAAGGAAAGTCATTGAGTTCATTGCATGACTTACAATGTTAGACAGAAGGAAGACGAGGATAGAGATGGATCGTCGGATTTCGTCAAAACAGTGTGAAATAAAAGAATATAAAAAATTTCTGATATATAAAGAAAATAAAAGATGGTCTGATATATAAAGTGAAGTGATCGTTGTGTTTGTGCAGTTAACATTTTGGAGTAAAACGGCAGAGACATTTTATTATAATAATATTTTAGAGGTGATTCACTACATTTTATGTAGTTCTAATTAATTTCACGCGGATCTATCATCCTTTTTTATGTTGTAATTTCACACATTTTACGAAATAGTGAGACTCATTAATACAAATATGTGAGAATATTTTTGTTATCTTTTTCTCCTTTTGTTTTGCTAATATTTTTGTCAAGTCAAATAATCCTAGTTGGATATCGGTGAGGGGATACTAGTATTCATTTTTAAGAATAAATGAAAGATGATATTTTACTAGAAGGCAACAAGACATCTTTCATTTATTCTCAAATACTCATGTTTATTTTATTTTCGGACATAACTCTGTGATCAGTAAACCAAATTGTTATAATCTAGAATTGGGTGAATAAACACAAAGATGATACACATGATACGTGATAAAAGACACGTCTCCGTTGTCCATTGAAAATGATTTGTGCCTATTGTTCACTGAAAAAGCTTGAATTTGTTTTGAACATTATCACCCCATATTAAATATATATTCTCTCTTAGTTAATACTTCATAAACCCAATATACAAATATATAACCCCAATATGGAACCCAATATACCTTCTCCACCAAGACTACTTGCACCAAGATTTGTTCTGATGCGTAAACAAAAACAGAGATGAAATTTCCAGTTGCAAACAGCTAGACCAAATTGTATCCTTATTGCATAGAATGGACGATGGTGTGTTTGAAGTACAGTTTTTTTCTCCAAAAATTGATCATTAAAATTATGAACATACATCTATTAAAGTAAGCGAGTGTTGTTCGAATTTATGAAGTTACGATAATTTTGATATTAAAGGCTTGTGCAGCTGTTCGTGATGAACGTGCTTAACTTAATTGGATCTGGAATATTAAATTCAGACACAGTTTGGGGTAAATTGAGGCGTTGTCAATCGTGTAATGGCTCATGTTGAAAGAGGAACAAGATGGTGGTGTCTGCCGTGATCATAATAAAAAAGGAAAAAGTTACACTAATGTATCATCAAATAAAGAAATTATTTCAAATATTTTCTTGATGTTATATCAAAGAAAAAGTATACCAAATTAGGGAAGAGAAGAAACGTCAGGGATAAGACTATGGGGAGAGCGCCAAAATTTCAGAACAATATTTTCCTACTCATAAAAAGAAGTGAAAATTTTATTCAGCTACGAGTTCTGAATTCTTCATCACAAGTATCTCAAAAGTTGTACTTTTGTAAAAAGAGTATTACTATTAGCAATAAGTCTGAAGACATGATTAAACAAACGTAACTGAACTGGTGTTGAATTGTTACCACATATCTAACCTCGAACCTTGTGCCCATGTGATATTCCATATTCTCTACATCTATTTTCAAAATCGCATTTTGTCTTAAAGAAAACGAATGAACACTAGAATTAAATTCAAGAAACAAAAAACACTTTTATCTTAATATGAGTAGTTTTTCGAGAATTGGTGAAAATCTTTGACCTCTTTTCGCGATCTCGTGGTAACCGAAGAAGAGTAAAATAAAATCACGTACATTCACTATATGTCAATAAAAAGTACTCATGCAATGCAATATAAAGGACAAAATGAGTTAATAATTACATTAAAATAAATACTACAAGAAAAAAAGTTATTTTCAAGTTAGTATTCAAGTAATCGAGAATGTAAGTCCCCTTAAACCGACAAATGTAGTAACTGTTAAGTTTTAAAAATTCAGAGAGAGCAGTTTGCTTGTGGCAAGCAAAAAATATTAAAAACCAGAAGAAGTGCGTATGACTAAAATAATTAATTCTATTAAATACTCTAATTATACTACTTTTGGATTTTTATCTTTGTTAAAAAATAGCTAATCCGAAATATCTGTGCTGGGTTCGTAAAGTGTGGCAAGTTCAAAATGGATCTGAGTCAATGCTTTAACCACACACAAAAAAGCAAACTGTAGGTGTGTGTAGTATAATTTAAGTCAGTAGGGATTTCGGCCGGAACCAGCCCGGATATCCGGTTTGATTAACATGGGGCCGGAAATCCGGTTGGCCTAGCTTCCCGGATGTGNAAGTCCAAAAATACATCTAAACTGTGATATTTATTAATGTTCCATTGGTATAATTAAAAATAACCAATTATTCACTGTGTACAGAGTATTGTTGACAATTCGTTTTTCTTCTTCTCTTTTTTAAACCAATTAACGCGCGGGTATCTTCTCGATACTTTTTCAACCGACTCGGTTTTATACACTAAAAATCCAGTCGATACAAGAGAAATTTCTTTTCCTTATGGCGCGTTTTCAGATGCCAATAAACAAGCAGTTACTTCCAATGAATGGGAGACAATAATTGGCTTCACCAATTGATGTTGAACTGTCTATACGGTGGAGCGCATTGGCGTAGTAGCTGAAACACACGATTTCTCAAGTAACGCTGCTTCATGCAGTGAACAGGAAGGTATTGAACGCCAATAGTTAGCTTGAATCTTCTCCGCAAGATAACTCACTTGCATGCCTGTCGTGAAGGACATTGGCTCCTAAAATCAAGTCAGTGGTGTCCAAACGACTGTCTTCCAGTCATTGGAAGCCAACTGTTGGCTTGTTTATTAGCATCGTGGAAATGAGACATTATCTCAACAGATAATTTCTAATGAATCATTTCGAATCACCATACTCAATACAAAAACGAAGCAGCGAACTTAACCATTCCGGTTTTTCTGGAGGCAAAAACCCGAAAGACGTTCTGGGTGAGCGTGAAGGTACGGAGGAAGCGGAAGGAACAAGGGGATGGTGGAGTCGACGACGGGCCAAGCTGCAATGGAAATGACGGGGAGGGTGTCTGCAGCAGCAGCAGGACGGTAGAGGAGCTCGACCGCGCACACACCATCCATCATGGCGCCCTCGGTTTTTTATTTTATTTTAAATATATTTTAAGCCGTCGCGGGTATGAAGCTGTTTGTCGGCCGAGTTTGACAAATGGGTCCTCGCGCAAGCATTTCGCTACTACGCGAACGGAAAACATTCGGCTGCTGCGACTCCTCCGAGCTTTGAGATTTATGGTGACAAGGAAGTTAAATAATATTGATGCTTATTTGCTAGAATGAGATTCTCAGAAAATCTTGGGGGATTAAATCTGAGTCTTTGTATATGAATAGTGAAAAGTGTACATTTCTAAATATGATTATTAAAAAGAGAAGAAAATTTAAATCTCAACTATATCGTGATCAAGAACTTAACATAGTTGCGTGTATAAGCAAACAGTCCCATTCCGACCCTCGCTTCTCTAACTTTCCTTCACGTAATATGTTAAAATTAAATTTATGATTTTGCCAGCCATCTCTCGCTACAGAATATTTCGGGAATATGTGAAGGTAACAGTTTTCTCCACTTTCAAAACAAAGTAATTTGTCAGGAGTAACTTATTTCAGTGCGTCACAGTTACTACGTAACTAAAGAAATGGACTAAGATACTTGATTAATTAACTGTCGCAAGAAGATTTAACAGCGCGTAATTTAAAGGAATGTCGTATCATAAGTACATTGAAAAGTCGTGAGGACCATACACGAGATACCTTTACGGTTATAATCTTTCCCTAGAATACATGAACGAGAAAGGGAAAATTATCATCAGACTCAGTAACATTATCGTTATTCTAGTGCGCCATCTTCAGGTACCAATGTCTATGATGATCCCGTTCGGCAGCACACACAGATATTTTTTACGATCGTAATTATTTACATAGAACACAAATACAAGAAATGAAAAATAATTTATGGCACAGCATAAATCGTTATGTTGGTGAGACAATTTCCGATATCACTGTCAACACTTCATCCCGTTATGTTGGCAGTATATATACTATTTGCTTTTACGATTACAATTCTGCCCTTAGAATATGTGAACATAAAAGGAAAAATAATTTCAGACGCAGTATCATAATCGTTATGTTGGTGTAACTCGATGGTGCGATATCTTCAGGTATCACTATGCTTCATCCCGTTAGGTTGGCAGCGCACAAAAGATTAAGCTTTAGGATTATAACTATTTCCATAGAATACAGGAACGAGAATGGAAAAGTGTCTTTAAACGCAGTACCGCAATGGATATGTTGGTGGTGGACTTCAGGTATCATTTTCTACGCTTGATCCCGTTATGTTGGCAACACACTCCCTCCGCATGCACCTGCGGCGAATGTGCTTCGCAGACCCGACGTCTGTCACACCGTCAGCGCTAACGTCGTCGCCGACGCCTATCTGATAGCGCGTCAAGAGCTTTACACGGCGCCGACACACCACCAACGAACAGGATGAGAGATTACCTTCGAAGGGAGCCGACACGATTAGTCTGGTTGTTCAGAATGTTCGCGGTGACAGGGACAGAATTGATGCGCCGCCGCTCCTTCAGATATCGTGACGTGCGTGAGGATCTGGGATATGATTTTGGGGAGAATAGTTCGAGTTGTAATCATCTTATTATATTTAACCCACAGAAAAATAAAGCAGGAATCTTGACCCAGAAATCTGAGCATAGAAGAAAAAAAACCTGATAAAAATACCCAGGTATCATGGGATATATTTTCAGGATAACTCAGAAAATAGTCAACCTTATTGGTAAAAATGAATTTAAAAAATCTTCCTATTGTGGGATGAGATCCGTGACCTTGGGGTTACGATATACTCTCTTTTTTAGACTAACGCACAATCATCTCGGAGAGCTATGTGAATCATTCCATTTTCCCCATAGTATCATAAATCTCCCTTTTGTTTTTGAAATGTATATTTTTATCTTATTCATCCGCTTGAAAGTATGTTTAAAGACTTTTTCTTCTTTCCATCCATTTTCTACTTTTCATCCATTTTTCCATCAAAACAGTTCAAAGATAAGTTTCATTCAGTTTCTTGGATGCTTTATGCTATAGTTGGATAATGGTGAGGCGATTCTAGTATTCATTACTGGGAATAAAAGACATATTTGGTAGTTTAGCTGGCGAAAGTACTTTCTTTTGAATAAATTTTGTACTAGTAGACAACACGAAATCTGTCACTTACTCTCATGCTATACTTCCTCATAACGATGAATCAACCAAGCATCTAATTTTTTCGTGAGTATAGTTCCATCATAACATAGTAATGTTCTGCTGCATTTCAAGATTTTTGCATTTTATTTTTCTTTATGTGGATCCTTATAATCAGGGATCTATAAATTTATGTTATAAGAAGACGTTCTATATATTCTAGCTATTTTATTGGTTATATTTTTCCTATATCACGAGAACTGTGGCCAAGGATAGAAAGTATCACATATTTCAGTAAGATCTAAATAAGTTTAATTTATCCTTTGACACACTGTAAGTAAACTTTCTGAGTGTGTAGTATTGAATTATAAAACAATTTTTTTTAACTATTGCAGTAGGCGTAGACTAGAAAACTTGCTACATAGAATTAAACTTAATTATCGTTCTAAAAAGACTATTTAAGTTCTATAATGAATGGTTCACAATATGTTTATTGACTCCAGATTACTTTAGACGGAAAGAAAATTACATCGTTAAACTCTGCACAAAATGACATTGTATTCTTAGTCATTTAGTTGAATTGTATAAAAAATAAAATAATTTTTGGGTTTCAAATAATTTCTTATACATTATCTAAACCTTTTTAGTAGCCAAAAGAAATGAACAAGGTTCCTCATTTAAGAATGTAGCCACGAAATTCTGCTGGTTCTTGTGCTAATACGTTGGCGGAGTGTAAAGAATCTTACCTTCCAACAAAGTTCAAGTACTTCTCCCGTTTTTGAATAAGTATACTCTTGAGAGGCGGAACAAGTCACGATATGCTGCGTTATTGGCAGGTATACATTTTACCTTTTTGTGAAGAAAAAATGTTTCCTAAACTTCCATCGATCGATTCCCCATTAAAAGTTCAAACTCACAGTCTGGAGGTGCTAATTCTCGGGAGAGGTACAAGATGTAATTTCCGGAATGCTAAAAGCATTACTTATCGTTTTCTGCACGACAGTTTTACATGGCAAATATTCTCGTGGTGGTTACAATGGCTGATATATCTCAAAATTATAGCTTGTAGCATTGCAAATCGTAATATGCATTCTTCCGATTTCACTGAATGTTATCCTGGCATTTATATTTCTGCAAATAATGATCAGAATTAGAAGACCCGAGAAATTGAGTTTTAGCGACTGGAAAGTCAATTTGTTAGAAGCGTTGCATGTTTTCATGAATTAATAGATGTGAAAAATTTAGATAAATATTAAGTGTTCTGAGTATAATAATAGTAGAGATACATAGAATAATTAACGTACGTGTTACGTACCCTAGAGAATAAGGCGTAGTTGATGGTATAAGAATATATGTTGAAATTTTATTTCGAATCATTAAGTATACGAATTTTCTTAAAAATACTACGATGTTCATTTCTTAATCATTCACAGCTTTGTATTACATCACATTGGATGTCTTAGAAACAGTGAAAATTCCAGTAGTATAGTTCAAGACTTGCGAAGCGAGTTGTTGTACTTCCTTATAGCATTCTCCGTTCTTAACTAATGTGAGCTAGAAATGGCACCTGCTCGGATCTCAGATCTCCTGCAATCAGAAACGCCCAGACATTCACAGTAAATCGTGTAGACGGTATTATATTATAGTTTCTTACTTGAACCTGGTGACCATGGGTGTCTAAAAGTGAGGGAAGGAAGTAAAACACCTGCCCCACCCTTTGAGCTCTCAAAAGCCTAAAACATAAGGAGAGAGAAGAAAAAAATCTAATACTACATTTCCCGTATATTTATCATGCAACTGGTAAATAAAGTTGTGTGCAAATCTAAGAAACATCTATTCGTATTACCTAACTGGTCACTATCAGTAGACTATACCGGTCCAGAAAAAAGTCTGCATACATTAAATATCATATAAATAAATTTATTGTCAAAAAACAGTACAAACTGCGTATGACCACGTGGAGGAAAAAAAACTAATTTACTCTCCGGAAGCAAGCAAGGGACCATCCCATCAATTCCGATCAAGGGCCCTAAGGCAGAGGCGGATTCAAAAAAAAATCAGCAAAAATTCCTAGATAAGATAAAAAGTTAGCTGCGAGTTATAATACTAATAGAATGTCAATACATTAGATAGTTGAACGTGATAAGTAAAGCACTTAAAAACAAGCTGGGAAGTTTCCTCAAAAGTTGTTGTAAATATTAAGACCTCTATAAAGCTGAAACGGCGATCGGAAAGCAACTAATTAAAAAAGAGAGAAATTTCTGGAAAAAAGCTCCATGAGCTCTAGAATCTTTAATAATGGTGTCACATTCCCGTGCATGTATTGACACCAGAGATGATAAGATGCATCTACTGCACCCTATAACAGGTTAAGACCTTGATCCTCCCTTGCTCAAAAACTTGGTTACACCCTTCCTGGTGTCTTTTGTATTATTTTCTTACGAATCATAATTAAAATCCCATAAATAAAAATACACAGTATAACTAACATCCTGTATCGCACAACTTGTGAAGCGCAGTATCTTCGAAGAGTAGCGAAGCAAAAGTGTGAGGTGTTTTGAGATGATATCTGTCTCGCGATCCCCACGCGATATTCCCTCCGCCGCGCCCACAGAAGTGAAGGAGCAGCACACTCTTTAATTGCGCGGCGGAAAGTTCAAGGTTCGAAAAGCGATCGGTACACGCGCCAGCTCCAGCAACAGCTACTCATACGACGGTGGGGAGGAGGAGGAGGAGGAGGAGGCAGGACCGGTGCAGGAAAGTCTGGGAAGTTCAACTAAAGAGGAATTAAAACTAGAAATCATAGGCGTAGCCAAAGGGGGAATGAAGGGAGAGACACTTGCCCCCCCCACCCTGATTTCTCAAAAATTATGAATTAAATAAAGAGATAATAGACAATTAAAGACTACCGTCCTTTAACGGACGAATACTACTTCAGAGTTTGAATTTACGCACAGATACAGAAGAGCTATCTGGTATTTACAATACAATATTAAGAAGGTTTGTGTAGTTCCTGATTCTTTTGTAAACATATTTTGTGTTTATATTCACGTTTAATATCATGTTTAATTGTTCTGTTGTAATGTTTCTTGTTATAATTTCTACCACCTGACGACGACTTCAATACAAAGTCGAAACTTTGCGAACTTTTAATCACAAATATATATAGTATTCGCCCATTAAAAGTCGTGATTATTTTTTTAATTTGATTATATAATAGACGTTAATTACAGCAGAAAGGTAGAATAGTCATGAATGCCATCCAACATTATCTGACGCTTATCATACAACCGGTCAATAGATTTGCATGAGAATCTAACGCTAACATCATAGAGAGTCGTTCTTCAGATATCTTCATCACGTCACACTTCAAGAAACGAACATGCTCAAGTAAGAAGTGTTTGTGTTCACGTTTTTCGATATAGTTCTTCACGTCATTGTGTATGTTTTTCAATGTTATAGAATCTATTCCAGTGTTATTGCATAAGTTCCCCTTTGCGTATGTTCTACAACATAATGGAATGTTTACTAATGTATTATGTATCATTATTTTTAGAATATATTTTGTATGTACATTACTGAAATATCTGTTTTTATTATTCCTTTACTTCGCCTTCTCCAGAAACAGTTATTTGGGTGACCGGTTTGAATTTGGAAGGTAAGCAATAAAACTAATGGAAGCGAACTATTTCCGCAATGAATAAAGAACGTAGATGCAGAAAGAACTGCTAGACCTGCTAACCTAACGACCAAGTAGTTTTGATACCGGTCACTCGCAGCGTGGTTGTCGATTTACTGACGGAACTCCCCATTAGATGGTGCCACCCTACGTTCCCCTTCTGTTGTAATATTACTTTATGTTCTCAGCATTTCTTCACAAATATCTCTCAATCTGGTTAATGTATTGTTATAAATTGAAATCATGTGCTTTTGGTACGTCTCCTACGTATTGTAGTCTACCTTAGACATTGATAGAAAGGAAAAAAAATCCTTCCAATTAATGTCGAAATATCTCATTTATATGAACAAGAAATAATATCCATTGAGATGCAACAACCTGGTGGTTCGTATTTCGATTAAAAGGTATTCACTTGATATGATATTGAATCGATATTGAATCGAATTCTTCCATTGAATTGACATGAGAGTGCCAGTTCGGATAATCAACTAGTTTCAAGAGGTATGTTAAACGGTGCTGATAGCGGCGATGTGGAAGATGCCAGAGCGAGGAACGCACTCGAATACCTAGGCGAGGTCACCGGAGATGATAGAGGGAGGAGTCAGTCACGAAAGGGATGCGTGTAAACGATGCGAACGATGAAGAGTCGATGCGAGTGGGAAATAGGATCAGCGATGAATACAATGAAGAAGCAAGAGACGAAGAGTGAAGTATCTTCAACAGTCCTTGCAGCGAAATGTAACCAACCAATAGAGCAAAAGCGCGTCGTTGTCATATGTCTGCTGCAGAGGATGGCCTAGCACAGCATAGATTCACTTATTCCAGACAGCATGCCGTGGCATCCTGATAAAATTCGTTAAACCTAGTCGAAAAGCCAACTTCAAGTAGCCTCCTTGCGGCCTAAGGCAAGATAAACCCCTTTGTTCAAACAAATCACGAATCATCCAAACGACAACTCACTAAGGTCCTGCTGACATGAGGAAAACGAGTAACTTTAGGCGTCTTATCTTTCAGATAACATGTTACGAAGTCAGGGGGGGGGGCAAGAATTGCGATTCTCGGCGAACGATATTTGACTACCGGCGAATTACAAACACTGGCGACTCAGCCTAAAATTAAATTATATTTATTTTATACTGGAATTCAATTCATGGGAAATACTTAGAAACGCGTTTATAGTAATTGTCAAGAACATAAACCCATATAAAATACGCACACATTATAATTAACACGGTTCAAAGATGTTATCTAACTCTACTTGAAATTACTAAGTACTTGCAGTCTTAGAACTGTATGGCCGGGTCCAAGAGCTTACAATCCATTCTTCTTTAATTATCTGGAGCTAGGAAATCTGACAGGTACTTCACCTTTCATAATACGGTATCAGTACTACTACAATCCTTATTTGTGTTAAACATCCTTCATTCATGTTGTTTTTTGTTTTTCGTTGAGTGTACATCTGTTGACATTCCATGACATCAGTCTCTCATCTACCAATACAATTGTCTCTCTCTCTGATATTTTCACTTCATCCATTTAATATTTATTCAACATAACATCAGTTCTAACAATAAATAAAAAAAATTGCTCTTCATCTTCCTGTACGTTCATTTTTTTATATTCCTTCTGAATTTTATATCATTTTCGTCTGAATATGGACGCTACAACTTAACCATGATATTCTATCTAGAAAATCAATCAGAATATCACGTTAATACTTGACTTTCTTGGTATTCCCGTATTTTCCATGTTTGGTGAACCACCGTGTAACCGTCGGGTAAATTTTTGAAAAAGCTATGTAGATTGAAGAAAGCATGTAGTTGATACTAGTTAGAAATTATAGAGCGAGGCACGAAGACCTCAAGCGTAGATAGTCATCATGGCGTTCGGGTCAGCGCGGGTACTGGTTGAATGGGAGGAGAGGTCGACACTGATTCGGATAGCGATATGAGAAATGATGGAAGGAACCGAGGAAATATGGAGACCATAGAATAGGATGATGCGAGATTTTAAAAATAGTCGTGAACACATATCAGGGCGATCTATGGTCGCCACAACGCGAATGCACTAGTGCTGAGGTAGATGACCATGTGACCCTGAACTCGTCGTACCACTGTACTTTTAAAAGATGGTAATAATAATAATAATAATAATAATAATAATACAATTATTGTCAAAAAACAATTAGAAACTGCGTGTGACAACGTGGAGGACAAAAAACTAATTTACTCTGTGGTAGTAAGCAAACAATTATTCCATCAATTCCAGTCAAGAGCTCTAAGGCAGAGGTGGATTTAACAATCCAGTAGACACATAAGGTAATAATAAAAATAGTTAGCTACGTGTCATAATATCACCATAATATTCCTGATTTCTACAGTTGTGAATACGTATTTCGGTTATTAATTATTAACACCTAAGGTTGGCCTAAAAACAGGTTGAAATGTCAAGTTTGTGAATATGAAGTCTATTTGAGGGGTCGCTATACTGATTAATTGACAGAAGTATAATACTTGACGAAAACAATGTAATGACAAGAAATTTTCAAAATATCAAGATTCATCAGTGTTTAATATCAAACACTACAATAATAAAAACTATAAGTAGTGAAATTTTTTGAAACATGCTGTCATTCATAATTAAAAATACTTTAACAATTCCCGCACCATGAATCATCAATATTAACCTTCCCATGCCGGTAGCATGACCTTGGCACGACCTAGACTTAATAAAATCATACGTGCCTAAGGATATGTGGGATCTTTTCGCTAGGGGGGGACATAAAGCGAACAAATAAGTAAAAGTCATTTACATTAGAATAAATACTAACACAGAAACAGAAGTAAATTCTGGAGAATATAAATAAGATTTACATAGATATAGAATTGTGGGCAGGAAAACTCGTTGCCTAGTATCTGACAACGGAATTGTCAGAGTTCACATGTCTAAACGTGTCTTGATATTTTTTAGTACGAAAGTGCCCATAAAAATAATCACATAGGTAAAATTAGTTAGTTATTATAATTAAAGTGTGTTAAACCATTAGAGAATTGTAGTACAGTTTTCAAAATTTACGTTGCACCAACAAAAGTAATCACTGACCATGGTATCGAAGTGTTTTATATGTGAAGAGGCCTTTTTGCCTGGCTTCGTACGGGTGATGTGATACTATAGTGTGGTCAGGGGTACTATAATGTGGTGGTGGGGTACTATATTGGTGGTGTGGAAACAGTTTCTCTTCATAATAATTTAGTGTTGAAAAACTAGCATGTTTACTTTCAAAAACCATGGTGGTATCTTAATTAGTTTGCGATATTTAGCAAAATTTCGGGAAATCTCGTTTCACCCTAATTCATATTTTACTAATCTGACTTTCGAAAAATATTTTCTTAGTGAGGTTTTCAAGACATAAGCAACATCTAATCACTATTTCAAGTGCCTACTTTTAATATTTTTCCCTAGTCAAATTTTTTGTGAGCAAACCACAAATTTGTGTTCAGCGCCCAAATACCGTAAGGGTTCGAAAAATCATCTCTCCTGCAAAGCTTTCCACCTACACCCCTTTTAACAACCCAAATTCCTGGACTATTGTGCACTTTCGTTTGTCATTTTAACATTTTTTTAAAAACACATCCAATGCGTCGTAGCTAATATTATACATGTGTATTTATTTTTATGGTCACTTTCTACTAAAAATATCAGGGCAGGTTTCGACAAGTCAACTCTGACAATTCGCAGTTGTGATAAATTTTAATTAGTTCAAGAAAGAGGACAAGAGAACACCAGTGGGAAATTTAAGGAATTTTCACTGGTCGTCCCTGAGTGTCTGGCTTTATTCAAGTCTGGCCGAAAAAATAAAATTACCATGGTTTAAATTCAGTGATAAAAATTTGTGGAAACACTTGATACGACCTTGGGTCACAAAAAATTATTTGCTGATTTCGCTAACTTTGTCTTGTTTTTGGCGAGAGCACAAACTGATGCTACTAGGCAGCATTAAGTACCTTAAGATATGCTCTGACATCGTCAGTCCCCATGATATTAAAAAGAAAAATTAATACAGAGGATAATATTCTAGAATTTTTTGAAGAAAACCAAGTCCATACCACACTTCGAAGGGTAATATTACTCATAGGGAATCGATGCTTACTAATTAAACTTTATGTGCACAAAATTTGTAAAAAAATAATGGAATCTTTTTTGAGAATGTTTTCAAAATACACATTTGTTACAATTATAGAGAAAGTAACCTTTAGATTAAAGTCATCAGAAATGTGTGAAGCACGTACATTGTGTCCAAATATACACTGACTCTAAATTGAAATAAGAATGTAATTGACTCTTATCTTTTATTTGGATTAGCTGAGCACAGAGGGACCGACATATGGATGGCATTCTAGAAGTTTTATGCTACAAGTATCCCCTACAACGGGTAATTCAATCAACATAAAGTATTTGATCGAAATATTTGACGATTACAAAATTTTTACCTACTACCTACAAGTAATAAATGTTCATATTTTGACGAAATCAAGATGATTGAATTCGTTTTCTTTTCTATCAGAGTTCTTAAAAAAGTCAACCACCGACAAGAGGTTATATACTCCTGAGCTATGAGATATAATAGGTGGATATACGTGTTACCACAGATAAAAGTAAATCTCAGTAATAACTTATCATACATTTCTTTCGAACAAAATATCAACCATTCCTAAATTTCTCCTTGAAGAGTATGTGAGTTATTTTAGTTTAACTATAAGAAAATTAAATGTAGGACATTGTAAGATCGTATGAATTTTTTAGCACCATAAAAATACTTCCGCATAGTACCGTCCTGGGATATATTTTTAATAAATAATAAGAGCTAAGGTATTACATACCTGAGATATGATGTCTCCATGACCTTCACGTTCGTTGCCTCATTCTTTTGACGAAGGGATGAGGAAGTGACAACCGCACACGAAGCTGAACTGGACTTCCTGAAGGACAAAACAGAAATGGTACTTAGACGAAAGACAAGGAAAACATGGAGGGGATGTAAGAATGAGTATTGGCCGCGAATGAATCACGTGATAGCTCAAATATTCTGCATTATTTAGTCAAAATGTATGTACGTATGCTGTAATAGCGGATACAGCAATTTACCTAAATGCAGTTAAATATTTACACGTTAAAACATGCAGTTAATAGCTTAAAATAATTTAAGTTGCTTATATTCAATAACTTTGAAATGTATTTTTAAATTTAGCAAAGATAAAAAAACTAGGATGTGAAAATAAACGTGCTAGATATTTTTGCCGTTCTCTACAATCGCAGATTTTCTTAAAGGAGGGAGTAATCTTGTATTTTATACAACTTTAAATCCACTTTCATGTTATCTTTTCATGGAATCAATATCCTAAATAAGGGTTCTAATGACCTATGAGTTGGCGAGCCATAAAACTCCATAAATATATCATAAATATCTAGTTTTACATCAGAGAAAACTTACAAATGACTTTCGGATACCAGTCCTGTTGTATATTTCTTATCAAATTACAGAAATATATAATTCTCATAAAGTTTATAATATTCGTTGGTTTGGGATGATACATAAAATTAACTAGATAAGCTAAGGACTTTGGGAGCATAACCGAAATGTGAAGTAATTCTTTCTACAAAATAAGACACTACAGTGAAATATTTCATTTTAATTTTGTAACTTTTTTCTTGTTGCCTGCAAATAATATAATATGTGTACGCTCATAATCAAATGTGTTTGCGAGATACCTTTTAAAATTATATTTGAACGCATAGAATGGTCTAGGAATATATATAAGACACTGAAGAATATACAAAATATTAGTCCCTACTTGTATTTATCTGACGAGTAGGTTTTATGGAGAATGAAGAAAAGGAAACATTTCAAGGAAGTGACCAGGGGAGCTTCTCGCCAGGTAATCACAGGCAGTTCTTTTAGACCTGTGCAATTAATATTTTGTCATTACTTCATTTCAATGCAACGAAGTCAGTATTGTGAAGCAGGAGGGAAAATCGTCTATACGCAGAAAACAAAATTACCTAAATGTGTACTAATTGCCGACATTAAGCATTTATTCCACTACTACCCCCGTAATGTGATACGCTTTGAGTCTCAGGAATACAAAAGTAACAAAATTCTGGAGTGAGGTCATCACGCACAAGATAATCAACTCTTACTACCAATAACATTTTAAAAGTTAAGGATATACAGATTTACCACACAATTAATAACTTTACTGTTCAATTCAAATGCAAAATAAGAGTCTGGCGGAATAATTGTACACAGGTTTTGAATGTTTCTGTTTTACGCCCCAATTTCAATATCTTAATTCGTAAAAAATATACTTTTAAGCGCACTTATACAACGGGTTACTCTCCTAAATCATAAATCTTTTGTAATGAAGATTCCAAACGTAAAATTTCCAACACTTCTCCGTTCACATCTATCCCGCGTATTTAGAATTACTCCTGGTACTTTAATTGAATAATTGTGAACAATGAATTCTTTTCTAATGTAAAGTATGGAACGACTGATTGTGGGCGTATGTCATGCTTACATTTTTTCTGATTCGATATTTACATTTAACTCCATTTCACCAGTATATTTTTGTACAAATGCCGGAAACAAATAACTGATAGTTGTATTGATCATCAGAACGTCCTAGAAACCATAAACCACTAGAACCCATAATTATATTTTTAAACGTTTTTTAATATATTGTACATCGACACTTTACATCAACCATTAATTAAGACTGTGATTAAATTGAAAGTGTACAGAAATACTAAACCAAAACGTATTAGGAAAAGGAGAGTCAAAAGCAATGTATTCCACAAATGTACATATTTCTTCCGTGTACCCTACACGTGGAGAAGATATGTGACAACTTACGGTCAGGTGAAAATGGCGACGAGTCGGGAATCGAACCCGGGACATCTGCTTTGATCACAGGGGTGTTAACCATTGCACCACCCATTCGCCTACCACAAGTGGTTCGATTCCCTGCTCGTCGCCATCTTCACCTGACGGAAAATTGTCATATTCCACAAATGTTTACTTTGCAACAAAGTGTGAAAACTTTTTTACCATCTTCTTTTTCATTCACCGATGAAGGAGAAGCTTTTAGGTTGTATTTTTTTTTAAAGCAAATGTGTCATCATCTAGTACGAATTCAGTTTTTGCGTAATCACTTATTTACAGTGTCTTCCAATTCGTCTCCCAGAACTTATTGGCACTTCAAACTCATGAAATGTATTTCTTACACTTAGTTTCTTTAGTGTTGACGAGAAAGAACACACCCAGTACAACGTCTCTTGTTGTTGGCTATAATTATCTTATTTTCTCTACAAGATTGTCTGCCATATTTTTCAAATATTTCTCGGAATCTCCTAACACATCCTCATAGAGCTCAGACAATTTTCAAAAATCTTCAATTTTACTTTCTTGTTCTTCTTTCTCTTTTTGATTCTTACTTATTTTTTGCTTTTTGTTATTTCTTGCTGAGCTGGAGTGTGTGAAAGAGTAAATCCTGTTCTAGAGACGTGTAGCATTGAACATTCGATCAAGTGATCAAGTAGTTACTACAAGTGCAAGCTGAAGACTTGTGCGGACAAGGTAATGACCGTGTTTTACACGCCATATATGCAAGTATTGTCTGTAAGAGAAGCTCTCCAGAACACAATCAGCGTTTCCTGCCAGGTCTCCAGAGAATTCAATGCTCGTAACGAACTCAACATCGTTTCATGGTCTGTTTCACATATGGATGACGCACATTGCCGACCAGTAAAAAGAAACATTATTTATTCGTGGTGTGGTTCGGTGAAGATAATGAAAATTGTATACCTTTGATTGACCAGTTTTTCGTTTGATAATTTAATGGCTGTGAATCGTGATAGCAATATCGAAATCACAACAATTGTTTTCACCCTTACAAAGAAACTCAATGTAAGGAGAATATCGCTAAAACAAGCTAAACTCTCCCACGACAGGATGTTAGATATGTCCTGCGGATCCAATGAGGGCAGATGAAAGACGATTTGTGTGATAGACGCTCTACTCATTCTACAACAGTCTGAGTTGGTTTGGGACGTTAGAGTGAGTAAAAATTCAGATCCTCATCGGGTCGAATCAGCAGCCCCGGTCGGCGAATCAGGAGTTTAGCCCTTTACCAAGGATTCGCGCAAAGAATTTAAGAATCATAGGAAATTGGTTTCGGATAAATTTTAACGAATCACATTCAGGAGGATAAATGTATCTCCCCGTACATCTATTACGTAAGTCTTTTCTTCAGTAACTAATTAACAATTGATTATAGTAATCAGTCACAATTTTTTAAAGACAGGGGTGATCATATTTTTGACATGTGATTCTGAAGGTCCAATATTATCATACATGCTTCTGACACCTACCGTGATTTTACAAATGAGGTATTTGAATAATATTACCAAGTCAATCAAAGAAAACAGGAGATTACTGTATGCATGTTATTTTTTCGATAAAAAAATTAAATTTTCTATAATCCAATGACATGTATCCACAACGAATTATATATGTTCCATAAGATAAGACGTAAATGAAAATTCTCCTGACGTTCCAAAACAAAAGTAACATTCACTTGTTCACAAAATAGAAATGAAACAGAAAACGATTATACGAAATTATAAGCTATTTCAGGCACAACAAATTTAATTCAATATTATGAACGGACTTTGCAACAAATTTGAAACGACGTAAAAGATCTCTACAAAGTATCCATTATTAAGATAAATATTTTATTCTAGAGAGGAAGGGAAAAAATGAAAAGAACTATTTCGAGAAATCTGGAAGCATGAATGAGCACTGATGAGGAACATGAAGGACGGAATACGCACTTAACCGTCATCAACTCATCGTTTCACAAAAGAGCGTAGAATGGGATGTGAAATACTCTTGCAGCATTTCACCGCCACAACATGATTACCCATTCTTCGTATTAACCTGCTTCTCCTCACCAACGTCACCCATCTTCTACTTTCTCCTCCCTTCCTTGCTGCATCCAAGTCGCCAGCGATTCAAATCATAAAGTCATCTCATTGTCTATCACTTATTCTAATAAAGAAACGACACAATTTTAGTGCATTTAAAACTCTGAAACTATAACGAAAATGATCGCACCATGAAACCCTTGACTGAAAGGCGTGCACAATCATAATTTTATTTATACTAGGAACACTACGCCACGTTAAAAAAAACGGAATAGAACTGCCAAAAATAATTCTTATTCAGCGAATGTTCACTGTTGCGTTTGTGACAATATTTAATCATTTGTGACATTGGTTTCCACATGCAAAATATAATGAGTTAATCATTATTTTTTTAAACACTGCTACGAGCAACCAGACACATTATTAAGAAATACAATTTATACTGTCGCACTTAGAAAAATGCATCAAATTAAAATTGAAGTAAATAGTTAAAAACTTTTTACGTAGCCTCCAGCAAGTGTTTTGAGTAAGCCCTGTTTTACACTCACACGCGTTGTTGCCGATGCCGTATCCAGTCAAACACTGAACTCCCTGCTGACAAAGTTACGCCAGTCAGTGGAGTGATACGTCTGGCAACAATGCGCTGTTTTACTCTGCTGATTATAATGAGGTATCTGAAGAAGAGGGAATGCGAATACGCACATAAACTAAACTTTTCATAACAGTCGGTCACGATATATATATATATATATATATATATATATATATATATATATATATATATATATATATATATATANCAGCTATGCCAGTAGAAGCCGGTAGGAATCGACACCAGTGCAGCCTCGATTTTCCCTCCTCGACATTGGTTCCTCTTTTTCAACGTGATCTTTAGGCTCCTCCCTCATTACTATACTTTCGCCGCGAGATCTGTAAATAAGATTTAGTTATTGGACCCTATCACTTCCCAGCATCGACCATCACAGTCCTCATCTCCCCAACTTCACTTCACAGAACCCACTGCGTAGATCCCCCTCATCTCCGTCTTGTCACTACAGACAAACCCCCTTTCAGTCTCCACTGCACTTCGTCATGGCTGCCACCAATTTACTCCGCACCGCCCGCGGAGATTCAACAGCGCACGTGCCTTTCGTATGTATGCTGCTAACGACGGTATTGTTATGTCTCTCACATTGACGTCTCAGCGCCGAGGGTGGATGGTGGTGGGTGACGTGGACCGCTGTGGTGACAGCGATGACGACGACAGTTCACGAAATGTGGTGGCGTTTCCTATCCCATACTATTAAGGTGGATGCAAATATGTATCGATTTTAGCCATTAAAACACATAGACTATTTATATTTGAATGCTGCGCATTGTCTCTTATGAAAAAAACAATTATTTTTTTTGAATTTGGTTTTTCTCCGGTTTTCCTTCCGGTAGAGACAGATTTTGTATACAGCTTCTCTAGGCTCTTGCTTAGGGGTGACTGTCTATTATAATAACTAATCTCGAATTTTAATAATTACAATTTATACAAAATATATTCCCTATAATATATAGTTCGATAATATTACGTACTTGTGAACTATTATTTTTTTTGCGTTTTATTCAAAACAAATTTGTTGATAAATAACACAAAGTATTTTATAGAAGATACCGGACATTTTGAAGAGGTATTTAAATTTCCATTTGTGTTTTCGCCTTGTCCGCCAATACCAACTACGTCATGGACAACTACGTCATGCTAATTTCCGGTCGTACTGCTTAGGAACAGAGTCAAGCGAGTTCACAGTTCATAGTATTTCTTTATAAATAGCTTTCTTGTTGCCTTGTTAAGATTGTGGTTAGTAGTTACTATTAATTAAAATGCTGGTCTAGAGTACTTTGAATATATAAGAAGAAGATAATTAGGCTGTTGTATGATTTGTCTAACATTACCAGGAAGAAAAACCATAAGGTAATAATTTTACCTCTATGTGTACATTAATAGTATTTTTCCCCAAGAACGGCTTCAAGGAATTTGATGAAATACACATAATATATGAATTTTGTGTTAAAAATGTGACCTAACAAGCTCTCTTTTCCGCATAAGATTGTTTTAGTATTATTTTTTAAGCGGAAATTTGTATATTACTTCGATTAGGGTATTCAACGGGTATTCTCTGGAATAAACGAGGAATATGATCGGATCGAGAAACTGAACAGTTATTAATCTTCCATTTCATTGCCATAACGAATACTACAGCATGCGTCGATAGATAAGAAACATTAATGGTAATTATGATACCATTGATTAGAATTATGTATAAAAATGAAACACATTAGACCCCCTTTAGTGCGACTTCGGTTCAGTGGACCAGTCTCAAGG
>NNCF01128432.1:1121074-1203623 GCA_002313205.1 Laupala kohalensis
ATATATATATATATATATATATATATATATATATATATATATATATATATATATATATATATATATATATATATATATATATATAAAATGTTGCATGTGGTATCAGAAAAGTCTGCGTGTATTTCAGGCGACGTATTGCTTGTATCGCCTGTGGCAAGACATGTTGTTCAGCGTCCCGTCCTCGCCGTGGGATGAGGCAAGATGAACTCGCACGGGACCGCATGACACGAACGTCTTAGGACGCCAACTGTCAAGATAATTGCTACGATGATGCCTTTCAGATTAAAAAATATAATTGCAAAAGTTCTTCTCCGTCCACGATTTTTCTCAGTTTCTTCACGGTTCAAAATGTCTTCAGATAACGAATGCGTTTTTTTACTTTATAGGGTGGTCCATTCAAGTGGATACATCAAAATATCTAAAAGATTAAGCATCGTATAAAAAATTCAATTAAATAGTTAGTGTTTCAAAAAGACTCATTCACACTAGCTAAAACTGGAACACCTGCACTCCTTTTGAAAAGAGGGAGGAAGATTTTTTTGAGGGGTAGACTTGCTGAAAACGTTAGTTTAATTATTGCAACGCCATCTTTCGGAAAAAGATTTCAGACAAAAGTTGTGTATTTTCCCGTAAATTCTGAATCTGCAAATTAAAAAAAAGTTCTTGTTTAATATTCCAAAGTAACCCTATCGCTCTTCTCAGATGGGGTGCAGTTGGTCTCGTTTTAGCCCGAACGAGTGGTAAAACATTTTTATTTGAATTTTTTTTACAATATTTTGATGTCTCCTCTTAAATGGATCTGAAGACTTATAATAATGGGAAAAATAAACTATTTTTATTTCATTTTTATTCCAGTTTTCGTCGTTAAATATTGATTACTCAAATTTCATCGATAATTGGCGTTATGAATAAAAAGCATTATTTCCGTTTAAATTACATAGTTATTAATAGCGATAAAGGAAGGAATATTTGTAAAGTATCAAGAAATTCGCACAACTGCAGCCACGACTCAGGTCGTAAGATGTAAAATAGAAGTATTGTAAGTAAATAATAGTTGATGATAGTAACTGCCGTCTCTAATCTGACATCGTTCGGTGAATTATTCATAAGTGACCTTCTTGCATTCGCTACAAAAATAACACAGGAAAAGAACTATATCTCCCAATCTAAAATAAGAACAAAGCATTCCTTTCTCCTCATGTATTCGTTCACTAACTAATACACAACATCAATGAACAGCGCATATCATCAATCAGCACATATCGCGATATACTTAGTCTGGAAATACATTGGCACTAGATATATAGAAGCACTACCAACGAAGATGTCCGTTTGTTGGATGTAGTTGATGGTACCACACACATGATCCCGCTTCACAACTTCTTGACCATTATGACTTGGATTCCTATGATTGTGTTATTTGTGTTGATAGTTTGGTGGATATCACAAGCTATTCAGGCTCGAGATCCCAGATCAAGAGTTGTGGAAACCACTTCTGATAACACCTGGTAAGTGGTTGCGAAAGCTTTCGCGGACAGTCATGACAGTCCGGACTATAAAAATGATGATAATGTCTTTATTACGAGCCCGCTCTTCTGCCTATCCATTTTTAAACGTACATACATACATAATAGTTAGAATAATAAACAAGAAACGATACACTAATTTTTACGCTTAAAATTGCATAAATAAAAAAAAATTGAAAATTACAAACACTAAAAACATTTTTATACTATGACAAATAGAACAGTGTTAATATTACCACCAACTATCAAAAGCTTTTTGTATTCTTATGATCCACATTTGTACAAAAAATCTTTCATAAAAAACAAATAAACTTTTAACTACAGGAAGAGCAAGATTACATAAAATAAAAATACAAACTAACATAATATATTTTAAAGTAATTTTAAAAGAATTGATATTAAAAGAATAATGTAGCTTACTCAACATAAATCAATGATTTCATTTAACAAATTAATAATTTGACTTTAATTTATATTTTATTTTATTTTATTTTAGTGCACACTTATTCCTTCAAAATTGAAGGAAATTCCTCAGATGCTATTTGAAATTTTTAAATGAATTACTGTTTCTAATAAATGGAGGAAGATTATTCCATGCTCTTGCTATGGCTACAGTGAAGGATTTATTTAGGAAATTTGTATGACTTTTTGGGATGCAGCATAATATTTGTTGTTGAAGTCTAGTAGAATTTAGTATCGTAACATTATCTGATTATCTTTTAAGTATGAAGGGGAACGAAAGTTAATAATAGAAAAGACAGAGACAATGAAGCATGCGTCTTTGCTCTAATCTAAGAATCATAATATTCAGAAATATGATCATACTTTTTTACATCATATACGAAACGAATACAGACATTTTGGACTCTTTGACATGTTTCAGCTAATGATTTATTGAAATTATTGTAGATCATATCACCATAATCCAGATGGGGAAATAGCATATTTTTCATTAGTGATTCTTTAGTCTTTACTGGTAGACATTTTCCCACTCATTTTAGTGAATGCATAAAGGCATAAACTTTCTGGCATACTTTACGAACATGAGGTTCCCAGTTAAATAGATCGTCCATAATTACTCCGAGATTTTTTACTTGCGATGATTTTGGTACTCTATTGTTATCAATTACAACATTAGGTAAAGTCGTATTCTTCACAACTTTGTGAGCTCTTAAACCAATTATCAAAATTTGCGATATTGAAGGATTTAAAAGAAGAACATTTTGTATTGACAAACTGTGCAGAGAAGCCAAATTACAATTTGTTCGGTAAATTAAAGAAGAAATCTCACTTAATTTTCCGCTCACATAAATCTGTAAATCATCTGCATACAAGTGATATCTAGAATTTGATAATACTTGAGGGAGGTCATTTACATAGATTAAGAAGAAAATGGGCCCAATATCGATCCCTGAGGGACGCCTCTTGCAACAGGACATATTGAAGAATTTTATCGTCTACTACTACAATTTGATGTCTATTTTCAAAATATTTCGTTATCCAGGAAAAGGTGGATTCGCAGAAGCCCAGTTTTCTGCACTTCGCTAGTAATATATCACGATCTACGGAATCAAAAGCTTTACTAAAATATAATATAGTGAGTATATAACGGAAAAGCAGCCATCATCCAGAGCTTTTCTCTTATCTTCCGTTACCTTTATAAGAGCTGTTTGAGTACTCCTAAGATTTCTAAATCCTGATTGAAAATTGTCAAAAATGTTTTTTTTAGTTAGAAAATTTTCAATTTGCTTACGCACTATCTTTTCTAATACCTTTGAAAATGTTGGTAATAGGACGATAATCACTCAGGCAATGAGCTTTTACCGATTTTGGGAGCGGGTGAACACATGCCATCTTCCATGTCTGAGGAAAAGTCCCGGACATGAATGAAAAATTTATTATGCAAGTGAGGGCTGGAAGAGCAAAATCCAATCTGTGTGATCGAATTCTTAAACACAAACGCTGGAGTCTTCTTCGCAATAATTCAGAAGTCATAAATACATATCCAGTAACTACATATATGATTACAGAAAGATGGTCAAATCGTTAGTGTTTTGTGTGTACCTAATACTAACTCGTACCTCTGAATACAATGTTAAGGTAATATATTTTCTTACACATAAGACGATTTTCCAGAACTCGTCGGGGACATTGGAACGCAAAAATGTGAATCGATTCTTTGCAGTATTGTTTCTTTATGGAATGAAAAATCAGTATTTGTTGAATGATATTACTTTTTCAAGTAAAACAAAAATTCTAAGGAGTAGGGCAGTAGTTAACGTCGTTATATCAGAGTAACACGTTCGGATATACTTGGATCTCCAGTCGACTGGACACTTAATTACCACAGTTATTGATGAATATTAGAAATGTGTAATGACCTTGTATACTCGCCGATCTTGGTACATATACAGTGTCAAGTCGGTTACAACCACTGATCTCTGTAAACCACTGTATCTCGAAAACCTCCCAATAACAACAAATCAGAAAGTGTGTCCGGATCCGTCATAATACTAAAGAATTTTTGACTCGATTTAGCGCTCCATTCAAATGTAAACCAATTGAAGGAGTCAATAAATACTACTTCTGAATAATATTTCTGGACTGGAAGTGATATGGTCATGCGTGGCATGGTAATGTAGAAACTATATCATTAATATAGTTGAAATGTTTAGGCGCGTGCCTTTTTTTCGAAGGGTAAATTAAAACTTTTCAGAAAGATACTCCAGTGCAGAGTATTGTCTTTAGATGAGAAAGGAGGTATTTTTCAGAACCTTTTTCCTTTTTTATTATTTTGGGACCTATACCCCCCTTCTCTCTAAGCCTTGGCCAAAATCATCTTTTCTCCCCCTTTGTTGTAGCTTTCCAATAATCTTTGATGGCGCATTTTATCATTTATAAGAGATAAGACGAGATTCATACCATTAATACATTGTTTCGAACCTATATTAAATTTAATTAATTTTAATGAATGTCTCTTCAGCTTGCAGTGAACATGCGTATTTTACGCCTACTTATTTTCCGTAAACGCGGGTACTTGAGTGCTGAAATTACACGATTCGAAGAACCAGTTAGAATTACAAATAGATGAGTATACAGTAATTCTTTGTTACACGCAATAGATAGAAAATTTGACACAGTTACTACGTACTCATCTGTTGTAATACTAAATTCTATTGTTTCCCAAATGTTCCATTATCATTCTTAAAGCATCCCAAGCATTTCGTCAAGATTTTAACATTACATGGATCCGGGGAAATCTCCACCTTTTATTTTTGCTTCAGTTGACTTAGGGAACATTTGTCTGATGAGACTCAGAGCTTCACTCTCGTTATCTCAATCTTTGATTAATTGGACACTTCACAGAACTTAGAACCGGTCCCCCCAGGGAACTTACATCTAGTAAGTACGTGTTTGGCAAACATAGGACCCCGAGCTGAGTCTGGCATTAGTTTGTAGGCACTTACTTGTGCAAGGCTCCTTCCTTTCTCTTTCCTGACCTTCCTTGGTCACCTCTTGTTCTTTTCGATCCCGAAACTAAAAAAAAATGAACCGGTCACAATTTAATTTTTCACTTGTTTGATTCAGTGCAATGTCCGCAACCATAACAAAACTTGTATGTTGGCATTTTAAATCTTCTAGAAGTTGATATTTTATGTTAAATAACAAACATTAGACTTTATCTTTAACTATAGTAAAGATATTTTTCTATTAACAATAGCCTCTACATTCACAAACGACATAATGACACTTTGTGAAAAACATCGTGGTTCACTTTAGTCAAATTAGTCGGCATATTGATGCCCTCCTAAAAATTTGGAACACCAATTCGTATTCACCTTAAAGAAATACAATTGTTAGAATAAGAAATAAATTTGAAATTATTAAATAACCGTCAAAATATCGAAAAGAATAGACGAGAAAAACTAATGACAGATTAGTTTTAATCACGTTGTTTTCACATAGAAATGAATAAACATAAATAATTTTTATTATGTAGTGTAATTAGTAATAAGATCAAATTAGGTCGCAATGTGACTATCAGACCAAAACGATTCGTCTATATTCCAGGCGTAAAGATAACAAATGTGCTATTTGTACGGTATGCTATCGGTGATTTGTACATAGCGTTCCGGATTCTCTGGGTTAAGTCAGGAGTACTCAGCCTTCAACGACGTGGTGCTGTGAGGGACGTTTTCTTAACACCCTCCTCTCCTCTTCGACTTTTCAAATTTTTTCATTTATTTTTTTAATTTCTTAAGTAATTATTTACTCATGAGTGATGAAATGAAAAACTCCACCAAATATTTGATATATATATATATGTCTCTTATACACATCTAGATGTGTATAAGAGACAGNTTCGGGGGTTGGTAAATGCCCCACGAAACGCGAGCCGCTGTGCAGTTAATTTCACATAACTGTAAAACCGGGAGGTACTACAACAGGTATAAATTCTTTCTGATCTCAGGTCTCAACATTGTACGCTATAATGTACACTTTTCTTAACGGAACTAATGAAATAAAGTAACTTCCCTCGCAGGAAGTCAGCCTCTCCCGAGAATTAATTAATTTATTGTCCTCCACATGATCAGTTTGTAACCGATTTTTGACAGTAATTTTATTTATTATTACTAGACAAGATGCGAGATGGCATCCGTTCTAATCTGTTTTATCAATGTCACGAGGATTCATAGTGATCATTCAAAAACCCCGTGATTGCAATTACCCAAGTCTTCCCTAATTCATTTATCCAGAATTATGATTCGCATTCGTGAAAAATAATAAAAAATAATGTTTTATGCATTATTTTATTTACGTTGTGTTTTCTTTCTTCCAGATCAAATTGACGAAACCGGAAAACGAGTAATGGAGTTGCATAGTATGTAATGTAATTAGAGAATTGTGGAATTTTTAGTGATGCCACCGAATGAAGAGGAAGATGTAAACAAAAATATTTTCACGGACTGATTTATAATATTGAAATAAAGAGAGTGACAAAAGAAAAATTTATTTACATTATTTTTTTCGTAATTTGTTTATTATATTATTCTGAGTAAACCTTTTAATCTTGTATGAATATTTATGGAGATGGTTATTGAAAACTACATAAACATGTTTTATATTTACTCTGACATTTGCATAAAACACGAGGTGGAACTAAGTTGATATGTTTGTTACTTTTTTCTAATTCATAATATAAATGTTACAAGATATATTGGTTTAGTAGAAGCGATTTCCTGCGCTTCTCCCGTTAATGGAATCCCTCGACACTTCATTCGTTTATTTTATTATAGCACTGTAGAGGTAGGTAAGTGCATGCGCCATGTTTGATCTCAATGGCGACTGCATGTAAACACACTTTAAATAGGAGCAAATTTAATTGATCAAGTGATTGAGAGTTTTTTTCCGAGATAGTGATGTTGCTATATAGTCAATAATTTCATTGTACTATAATAAAAACAACTTTCTGTCAAGTTTTGTGACTTGAGGATTTTTGTCCAGTTAAAATCTTTGTTAAATGGTGTATATATTTTCCCTTTAATTAAAGAGTATCAATATTTTTTTAGTGATTTTTGAATGATTACATTTTTGGAGCTTAAAAAGTCAATTACATCTTAGAACACAATGAACAAATTAATAACGTACGATCTTCATTGTTAATTATTTTGCTGTTGTTTTAAGAGGTCCAGCGATAGGATTGCGAGTTTGCTATGTATTACAGTGCTCAAGATGATATAATATAAATAACAATTTAATATATAGAACTCAAAATTATAAACAACAACACTCGTTACTAGTTAATACAGTGCGTATCATGTACTGTATCTGTCAAGTGAGATCAAACATAGCGCTTGCGTCTCCTCCCCTCTATAGAACCTAATTTTATGTTCGTATTATTATTATTATTATTATTAATATTGTTATTATTAGTTTTATTATTATTGGGATTTTAGGGCTCGCCAACCTCTAGGTCATTAAAACCCTCACATAAATATGACAGGATAAGACATACAGTTGATTAATACATTAATTTGATTAAAAAATGGCTCAATTCTGAACACAGAATTTAATTTTTTAAACAAAAGAAAAGAAAGAATGAGAGGAAAGAAGAAAAGGAAAATGAAAGAAGGAGAGGAAAGAAATTCAAATCCTCCCGAGAACTTGTGGACATATCCATGTTTCAATCTCTGAGCAGGTTTCTATGCCAAAGGGACAATTTAGAAACATGTGCAACATCTTCACCTCGTACACAATGGACAAGCTATAGCAACACCTTGGTAACACAATAGGATCAGCTGCGAGCGAGACTGCGTCCAAGGCTTTAACTTGTACAGAAAGCGCGATGGGAGGGGCAGCGGCGGCGGCTTGCTGGCAGTGGTAACGACGGGAGCGGAGGTTGTATAAACAGAGCCAGTTAATTGCCGAGTGCGTGAGCTGCGGTTTCACTGTGACCTCCACTCACCACTCGTTCGCCTTCATCATGGGATACGTTCTCGAGGAGGTGGAGGGGTTTTCGGCGAGGAAAAGATAGATTGGAACTATGTTGGGTACACAACCCAACGGGAAAACAGATTCCAATTGGGTATTTTTATTTCAACATATCTTCTCTGTTTGTAACATGATCTCCGCGCATCCTCAAAGGGATTCTAATCAATAAGTGTGCTTGAAACCTATCTGATATAGCAAACCTACTAAACACATAGCTACCAGCATTTGAACTTAATGCTACACTATTATCATGTATTTCTTGAGATACGATTCGCCATTTTTTTACTTTAAACCTAGAATTCTGTTGAAATGAACACAATTTTCCAGGTCATACATTTTTATTTATTATGTTTTGTTGTTGTTTTTACTGACCAATATCCAAAGCTGAGATTTTTACCTCCAATTCCCAACTGTATCTTCACCTTAGCAAACTCATGGTTGGACGTCCTCCCAGATGTCTTCGCTCCGAGCTAGTAGTTCACCCAGGAATCGACAATTTTTTTCCGCCGTGGGCGAGTATACGCGTTCAAAAACACTTAAATTGATTTAAATATTATCTCAAAACGAAAGGGTAAAAGAAATGAAATGAAAGTACAGGAAACATTCAAAAATTGTAACGCTCTCATGTAAGATACTTTGTTTCCGAAATTTGTTGCATCCAGTTACTCTGGAAAGAAAAATAAATTTTCTGCGATATCTGAGTATTACCATATATACCAGGTCAAACCGTGCGATTGAATCCAATTAATATTCTGTATGAAAATACAAATGTTTACCTTTATGTTGCAAGACTATTTTATTTACCTGAATAGGATGGCAGGTACTACTTCCTCCATATCTTCTAGTCGTAGGCAAGTTTAACTCGGTTTCATATTTAGCAGGACATCAGAAGAATTATAAATAGTAATAATAACTGTTTTGAGTGATAATGATGGTTGTAGTATTTCATATCCAAAGAAATACTCGTATATTATGAAGACACCCACACGTTCGATATTTGAATGCATAGCTTTATTCAATAAGGGAGAGTCACACGTGATCCTATATCACCAAATTCGGATCGATTTGAAAATATCTATTCGCAATGTTATTACCTTCATATCTTTTGCGTTGGGTACTAAAATACTCGATTTTATTACAGCAAAAGATGTCCAAGGTCGTAAATACCCTCTTAATATTCCATAAAATAGACTTTTTGTTACCTTTACATTCAACGTCTTCTAATGATTCCCAGTTCATAGAAAAATACCCAAAATGAAATATTTGAAGAGTAAAGATTCATATATATTTCATCCATTGTAATAATCGTCATAATATGAAAAGCCTAATCACAAACATTTCCATGTCTTTTTGCCTCTGATAGGTTAATGCTGGATAAATTTTGTTCATCTAGCGTTCAAATGGATCCCTTTCTTTATGAATACAAACAATGAAACCTTTATTTTTATTTCGAAAACGAGTTAAAATATTTTGGAATACCAGTAAATTCTACGGTAATTTACATTACTTTATATGGAAATAAAATTAATAACTTGTGCTACATTTATTTACATCAATGACTTGCTTAAATGTGTCACACCTACTTTTCATTTTGCACACTGTGTCTGGTTTGAGTGTATCAATATCTGCATGAATTCTTTTGCATGCTAGAGACCACTCAGCGATAACTGGAGGTCACTATAAGTGAGAATCAGTTCTATGCACTTCTGGGAAGAATAAAGTAAAAACATGTTTTCTTTTGCTACGATCCAGATTGCCTTGATTGAATATAAACATTACTCAAAATGGCGGAAATCAAAAGTAATCTAAGTAAAATGTAATGAGAAGAAACTCTTGTTATAAATAGTTCGAAAACTTTCAAAATTTTCCGTGCTGCTTTGTATACAAACGTTTTTAAGAGAAGAAGTATTACGCTGTCAAAAAGGATAGAACAAAATGAAAGGAAAAACTACCAATGTTACGTTACATACGCTGAAGATAAAAAAGTACACATAGTTTGAATAAATTTACAAAAATAAGAAAGAAGAATCATCTAGCTATGTGCGTAGTGAATATGAAACAATATGTATCGGAATTTTTTATCAAGATGGGGAGAGCTACATACAGAGTCCATCATAACCCTAATCCAATGATGGAACAAGAAATATTGTGAGATCAATACTAAGAAATATGCTACGAGGTTCACGTTTTATCTGTTTTACCAACCATGCTTGCCTCTTTGGTCAATACTCGTCGCGATTAACTTCTGCTCCTTTTTTTGTAGGATCATCGAAATTAAAACAAAATCTCCTTGTTTATAAATGGGTACATTCAGTGATTCCATCCAAAGATCTGTTCAAACACGATGTATCCTTGTACCCAATTCTTGGGTTCACAGTTCCAATCAAGTACCCCATTTCAGCATGGGGTCATCGCAATTTCCATTCCTCTTCGTCTTCCAACCAGAGGCCTCAAAAATCCGACAATAAAAAGTCGGATAAAGAGGAAGAAGATGATAAAATGTCATCTCTTATTGGAAAAGTAGCGTTATGGATGCTCACAACCTATATGGTAATTGCTCTTATATCTCTGATGTTCCCAAGGACAAATCAACCAGAAGTTGTGCGTTATGTAGCATGGAATGAATTTCTACATCACATGCTGGCAAAAGGTGAGGTTGAAGAAATTATTGTGAGACCGGATGTTGATATTGTTACAATTATTCTCCGAGAAGGGGCTATATTTAAAGGGAAGAAAGTTGATAACAGAACGTTTCATATGGTTGTGTACGATACAAACCGTTTTGAAGACAAGTTACGTGATGCAGAACTGAAACTCGGAGTCAGATTAACAGAGTCCGTGCCCATAACTTACGAAAGAACTTCAGATACAGCTGGTAAGGTACTGACATCTTTGATAATAGTCGGTCTTCTGTTATCAGTAATTTCTCGAAGCAGACATATGAGACCTCCGCTGAGTATGGACTCATTTTCTCATCTGGGTCGAGCTAAATTTACTCTCGTTGATCCATTGGCAGGGCATGGCAAAGGTGTACATTTTTCAGATGTCGCAGGTCTAAATGAAGCCAAGCTTGAAGTAATGGAGTTCGTCGATTATTTAAAACGACCTGAACACTATAGAGAACTCGGCGCCAAAGTACCTAGGGGTGCATTACTATTAGGTCCACCAGGATGTGGCAAGACTTTGTTAGCTAAAGCCGTCGCTACTGAAGCAGAAGTTCCTTTCTTGTCCATGAACGGGTCGGAATTCATTGAGATGATAGGTGGGCTAGGTGCCGCTCGAGTGCGGGATTTATTTAAGGAAGCGCGCAAAAGATCGCCGTGCATTGTGTACATCGATGAGATTGATGCCGTTGGAATCAAACGAACAGCTGAACCTCGAACGGAATATGATGGAGCTTCTGGTGAAGGTGAACAGACTCTGAACCAACTTCTGGTAGAAATGGATGGAATGGCATCGAAGGAAGGAGTCGTCGTCTTGGCTTCCACCAACCGCGCAGAAGTTCTCGACAAAGCTTTGCTCCGACCCGGTAGATTCGATCGACTCATTCTCATTGATTTGCCGACCATAGAGGAACGGAAACAAATAATAGAGCAACATTTAAAATCTATAGCTTTGGAGAACGAACCGGCATTCTATAGCAAACGAGTCGCGTATTTGACTCCTGGGTTTAGTGGAGCGGATATTGCGAATGTGTGCAACGAAGCTGCGTTACATGCAGCTCGCTATAAACAAACCGTCGTAAAGGGAAGTGACTTGGAATATGCAGTGGAGAGGTTGGTGGGAGGAATGGAAAAACACAATGAAGTAATGTCTTTGCAGGAGAAGAGACTGGTGGCGTATCACGAAGCAGGTCATGCGCTGGTAGGGTGGTTGTTATCTCGAACGGATGCTCTACTCAAAGTTTCCATTGTCCCACGAACCAACCACATATTGGGATTCGCTCAATACCTCCCCAGTGATAGACGACTCTTCTCCAAGGAAGATTTATTCGAAAAAATGTGCACACTTTTGGGAGGTAGAGTAGCAGAATCGCTTATTTTTAACCAAGTGACAAACAAAGGAAAAGACGATCTAAAAGAAGTCACGCAAATGGCGTATTCATTGGTGCGGAATTTCGGTATGAACGAATCCGTCGGTTTGTTGTCGTTCCCAGAAGAGCCAAGTTCTGAAATAGGTAGACGTCCTTATAGCAAAAAACTAGCTGCAATAATTGATAATGAAGTAAATAATCTCATAGCATCCTCTTACAAAAACACTCGGCAGATACTGGGAAGTAATCGTAAAAAGCTAGTACTTTTAGCTGAAACATTATTAGAACAAGAAACGTTATATTACAAAGACCTCGTTAATCTGATAGGACCCCCCTCTGGAAATAAGCAATTAGTTGAACTCAAATCACTGGGAGAATCCAAACGAAATCAGAATACAAAAAGGAAATCGAAACACGATTTATCGGAGAAAGCATCCTCTGAAAATAAGCAATTAGTTAAACTCAAACCACTGGAAGAACATAAACAAAATCAGGGTACAAAAAGTAATTCAAACAGTTCTTTATCTGAGAAAAATTCAAAAGAGGAGCACGGAAAAAACAAAAAATAGTTGAATATAAAAGTAGGTTTCCGCGGCCGGAGTCTGTATGAACTTGTCTGTCCGCAGACGCGGTTTGTCCCGGACAGACAAGTTCATAAAACATAGTTGACTCATCAGTAATCATCATCACTCAAAATCAGTAATCTTTGCAAAATAGATAGTATATTGAAGGAATTTATCTCCAAAATTACTGTATAGAACCTGAAATATTTGTTGAACATATATAGAAGGATGTAATCTCCAAAATTACTTTATATAAATTGAAATATTTGTTGGAAAGTAGCAAGAGAAAGTATACCCTGGGGTTAATATTGACAAGTGTTCAAAACAAGAGGTGAATTTCTTAATCATTGTCAATATTACAATTATTCAAAATTAAAGGTGGAATTTTTGAGTAATTATCCCAGTTTTTCAAGGCAAATATTTCGGCTTAATTCTTCGATGATAATTTTTCCCTAAGCATTGTAATTATTTTTTATAACCCAATAAATTTAATTAATGGAATGATGAGTGTAGCACATTATCTCAAATTTTCAGGCGTATCTATGCGTGTCTTATTGAGAAGAACGTTGTTTAAGTGACAAAAAATGGACATCGTAGTGAATTTGCTATACTTGATTTTAAGTCTGACGATATAAAAACTAGAAATAAGAATGTTTTCTTCTTCACTACTTAGATTGAGACTGTCAGATGACCGATTGATCTTTAATAATAATGATAGATTCTCTTCCTCCGATTATCGATTACTCATCGATAAGATATTTTTCATATGCTACTTCGTTTCTCGGAGAGATGTGAAATGAGCGATTATTGACATTATACGGATTGATCTGTAATCGATTATTTAAATTGCACTATTACTAGCCATCGATTATTCGTTCTCTAATAAGCAATAACTACAATATTTAAGATTTTCAAATTATTCAAAAATTTCGCGTACCACGATTTTGCTGAAGTAATTCCAAATATCACGAAGAGTTTTCGTTATCTTTAGCTGAAACGTACCAAAGATGATTTTTAAAAAAATGTATTGAGGAATTATTGTAACTGTAAGATATAAAAATGACAATCAAAACTGAGTACTTCTACACTATTGTTTTCAGTGCTTACCAAATTATAATTGCTATATTTGTATTACTAGCTCCAAGACAGATTGATGTTGATGAGGCGCTTTCGAATGAATAGTGTGTTGCAACGACAACAGTCAGGTGAAAAATGCAACGGACCGGGACTCAAACCCGGGACCTCCTGCTCTGGCCGCAGGTGTGCTATCCACTGCACTGCANTTCACCTGGCTGTTGTCGTTGCAAACACTCATCCACGAGTAGGTAATCGGAAGTCGTATGTTGAAATAGTGTGTTCATGTAACGCCTTAGTTATTATTTAATCTTTTTTCAATATCTATAATAATTTGGATTAGTGCCTAATAGTAAAGCTCCTCAAATTATAAGTGATATCTGGGACCGCTGTCGCAATATGGATATGCTGGACAATGATTTTAAAATAACATTGGAAATTGTGAATTTTCAACCCGTTTCGTCATCCTTTTCCGAATGATGTAAAAACATATCATTTGCTACATATCAATACGTAATTCGGCCAAATGAGGAAAACATTTTGGTCGTGCAACTCACAAATAATTATTTTTATCCGTGTATTACCTTTCAAGACGAACAAAAAAAAATTATTTCGATGCTTGATGCAATGATTATATTACAGAGTTACAACATTTATGAGAATTAATAAAATATGTGAGACAATAGTATACCAAATATATTGCGTAACTTATAAGAACTGGATGAAAAAATTGTCCGTTGGGTATAACATTTCTTGTAATCAAAATGTTTAACAAGTTGACGAACTACAATTTTAACTTAAAACACGTGTTACAGCCATGATGATTACCTGTTCGTAGTCATGATGAACAATCTACTTCCCACTTATATAACAGAAAATTTTTACAATGTCACTGGTATGCTTAATTTATATGACAATTTATCGCAAACACATTAGCAGTGACATACTAAAATAAAACTTGTTTTAGGACTTTCTTAAAATCTCTATTGTAAATGACCATTACCAAGTTCCATTTTATTTTACTTTATTCTAAAGCATACTTCTTAGAATATAACACAATTTATCCATTCGAATGTAGTAATTCATTAAGCCAAAATAGTTAAAAAGGTTCGGGGAATATCCCTAATCTAGGGATCAGATCTCAAAAGCAGCGGAAAAGGACGTTATTCAGATTTTGAAGGAAAATCAGTTGGACTTGAGTATCGTGGTCCAGGGTTCGACGATGTGGTTAATACGAGTAGTAATGACTTGTAGAGTGTAATGACGATGTGGTTAATACGAGTAGTCGAAGCTTGTACTAAAAATGAAAAGTCAACCGATTCATTTTCTGACATCATTGATATCAAAAAAATTTATGTAAAGAAGAGGAACTTTTGTTACAATCTAAGGGTGTTAGAAAATAAATGTCATTCGTAGAACGAAATAACGAAAAAAACTTTATCCATCAAAGTTCCCCAACAAGATTTGACTACGTTTTATCCTTGAAAAAGTGATTTTTCAGGTTTTGGTCCGCCTTTAGATTACTTTTTGTTTAAAAAAGTCAAAGACATATAGCAAGATTGGATAATTGTGTCCAATTTGTTGTGGTGTTTGTGTTTCGATTAAAATTGTCCAGTCTGTGAATATTGCTTTCAAATATTTCCAAGAGTTTGCTTTAATTATTTGCAAATATTGTTAATTTTTTTTAAAACCTAGAGGACTTATATTAAGTTTTATAATATATTGCTTCTATAATTCAATTTTTTAAGTCATCTTCATCACGCACGGAATATTATTCTCTGTGTGATACGTTTTATTTATCTACACACATATGTACTGTTTTTTAAATAAGTAACTTAGTTTTACATAACTTTTGTAATTATCTTTATTTATGCAATGTATATTACTTTTGTAATTGGAGGCAGTGAAAATAATTAATTAAATTTATTAAACTTAAAAAATACGCATTAAAAGACTTTGCAACATCAGTTCAGTTAGAAAAGGGTGTTACTAAATCGAATCTAAATTCGGGAGAATGACTGTGAAATATAAGTTTAAAACCAGAACCAGCTCCAGAAGGGAGATCGATTCCAAGTTCTTCCACTCCTCAACACGTTAGCAGAAAATACGCTATTGTAAGTGATTTGGTGATATCTTAGATAAAAACCACGAACCATTTCGACATTTTACATTGAGTATAACCGTAAGACGTCCCTTTGTGCGAAACAAACCCACACTCGGCAGACGTAGTCCTTGTTATTTCACAACGGGTTGCTACAGCATAACGAGATGGAAAATAGTATGTGCGAACAGGTTCTCACAAAAATCAGTTAAGCACACTTGCTTAAAAACATCCTCTTCGCTCAACTTAATCTCATCGCTCCGAGTCACCAAAGAATGGTACATTACGTCAGAAGAGCAACATACGGCTCGTAAACTACATTTAAGGAAGTGAACTTGGGTTCCTAACCGGTCTAGCTCTCCAAATTAAGTCGTTTGATAAAATAAACACTAGGAAACCGCTGTGAGGATTGCTTTCTAAGCCTTGGTTCTACTAGAAACAAGGTCTCATTTATTATTGTCTCGCATAAAATTATTCGGAATCCTTTCTTGTTTTCCTTTTTCTTCAGAAAATCAACGTTATTTTACAGATATTTATTATTATTTCCAATGTTTTTCCTGGATAGAATTACGTAAATGACACATGAATAGAACAAGATGTGAATGTTCAGGTTTGAGAAAGATAAAATGAATTAGGATCAAACATGTATTTTCATTTTACAGGTAGACTTTTAAGATCATAAGATATGTTAGAAAAGAAGTTTCAAAATATTTGTATATTCTAAATATTGCGCTAGAACATAAATCTTTCTAAACACTGACCACAGCATGTCTGAAAGAAAAATTAAAGATAAAGCCTTTGGAATTCACGTTTCCATAATGGTAAAGTAGTACCAATCACAAGAATTATCCTAGAATTATTCTGCCGAAAGTTTATACAAGAACCCAACACTGCTTACATCTTAAATAAATTGTATGTTTTTTTTCACTATCATTAATAAATCAACTTTTTTCTTATTTGGTGGAAAATGATAAACATTCAAAGATTACTGTTGTTAGTTAACTTCCGTTTTTCCTTGAATTTATATCACATTCCGTAATTGTTAACTTTATTCTAAAACAATTTTTGCTGCGACAGTTGAAAACTAGTATAATTCTTTCTTGCATTGCATAGAGGAAATCGTTTTAAGAACGCGTTACATATATTCATCATTTGCACGCGATACTACAAGGATAAATTTCAGAAAGACGTATATCCTCCTGTATTTTAGCACAAAATAATTCAGTAGAATCGTTGTATATTAATTCCAAACACAATATGCTCTTCAAATTCAAAACTGTTTGTATCGGCATTGAGTCGAGAACACGTTCCGCAAACAAACAATATTCATGAGGTGCTTTATGAAAAGGGGATTCTGGATCTGTTCTCTTTTGACATGTCGAACTGTGTATTATTATTGTTCCTCGAAATAAAGGATATCTCTCCGGAAGCTCTCCTATTTTCAAATTTAGTTCTGAATCATACCATAACTACATAGAACAGTTTCAATATCATTCCATTCTCCCTCAATCTTCTACAGTTGAATCTGATGTGTTGTCTGGTATGAATCTACTTGTTGTAGTTACATATCTGTACAGTGCTGACGGTTTATCTGCGCTCATAACCTTGAATAGTAGCCTTTGGGTGAGAGGGGAAATGGGAATATAAATAAATATAAATTTATCGTCGAAAAAGCAGTACAAACTGCATAGGACCACGCGGAGGACAATAAACTAATTTACTCTCAAGCAAGGGATTGTCCACTATCTGATCAAGGACCCTAAGGCAGAGACGAATTGAAAAATTTCAGCAAACTCCTGGACAAGATAAGAAGTTAGCTACGTGTTACAATAATAATAGAATATCAACAAATTTGTAATTTAACACAAAAAAGTCTTTTTACGTAGTATTAACGAACTATAGATTATTCGGAAAATAGAGTTTATAGTTTGTAAGTAATAAAATAACATTAAATTAAAGATATTGTTTCAATAGTCGCCGCCCCTAGAGGCTAGAGAGCCTGTATAAAATTCGCCTCTAACCGAAGGAAAACTGGAGAAACGCCCAGGCCAGGATACTTTTCTATGAACGTTATAAACTATAAACCGTAGGGTTAAAAATAACAGATTCTTAGTTCGCACTTTAATAGGATGTGTAAGCTAGATTTACGAAATGAAGGTTATTTTATATTGAGTTAACAGATAGTAGGGCAGAAAAGACAAGGAAATGTCTGTGGTTAGGCTAGTAGCAGTCCTCTCGGGCGCGCTGATATCACATCGGCAGTGTAATCAAGTCACAGTGAGTGTCTGGGCGGCTGGGTCATGAGCTTTAACACTCGTGATTCGTTCTGTCTAAAACGGATTCAGTCCGCTGTAAAATGAGTATCGAGCCTATCCAACGCCTACTAGAGTAGTCTAGGGGGCGTTGGTCTATCTCGGGAGTCTAAGTAGTTTTGCAGGTCACATAAATTCATGTATGTGACGAAGCTGAGTATTTTGCACATTCCGTAAACTTTTATGATTTGTCTTGAAGTCCTTTCAACACATCATGAAATTGGATGACGTCGGGTGTCATCATCTTTGAAGTGACGACACATATATGGTAGATGCCAGTTATCAATCCTTCCGTTTTCCGTGTCTTTTAAGCAGGTAAAAAGAAGATACGTGGAAGATAACACTGGGTTCTGTCGCGGGTTCTGATCATTCTTGAGGTCATTGCTTCGTCACTGACCATGGATAACCATAGAAATCACAATTTCAGTACAGGTCTAAAACACCGTAGATAATACACGGGCAGTGTTTCTCAATCAGTGTCCTGAGAAATCGCCTGTCAGCGTACTGTCCATGGGTTACACGACAGCAGAAATCTATGGCAGTACTCGTTGATGATAAACGTAAGAGAAGAGAACACAACCACATGGCGTTTTTAAATTCCCGTTAAATGCTTGATTTGTTGTAACTATTTCATAAAATTATGAAACAATGTAATGTTTACATTCTTTTTTATACATTTGTAACGCATTTTACACTCTTTTACTGTTGGGAATGACATCAGTGAGACAACCCACTTCAACCGAAGCCCTCATACAGAGGTACTGTATACCACAAAGAACGATCTCGGTCTTTTTGAAGCAAATTCATCATTTTATATCAACTCTATTTCTACTTATTTTTTCAACCTAAGTTCATTTATGTCATTTATATATTACAGACTGTAAAAAAAAAGTTCAGAAAACTTTCTTAGTTATTGTAGTAGCCAATCTTTAGTGTATTAACTTTGTCAGTTCAGTCCAGTAGGGCCCTTACTTTTTAAAACAAAGTATCACTGTAGAATAATAAAGTTTAACTTCTTAAAACATCTTCATGGAAATCAGCAGCACAGTATTCGACGGGCGATACTTGATTTCGGGTACATTTCGTAGCGTTATGATAAAATACAGCGTACTTAGAATTATTCAAATATATTAAATTGTAATTCAAATGTAGAAAATAAAATACTAAATTATTATCATCATTATGAGCATGCTCTTCCAAAACGTTAAATCTTTCATGAATATGACATGATTTTTCTTGTACTTTCTTACTTATTCCGTGAAGCAGTAACAGTATTGCGATAACATAGAAAGAGTCAACCAGACGTGTGCTGTGAAACGTACGAGCGAATAGTCAAGCTATCAACCAATAATTATAACTATCACGAAAACAGTTGGTTTTACAAAAACTAAACAGAAAAAAATGTTTAGAAAGTGGTGTGCCTCTATAATTTTGTGATAATGTGAGAATTCTTAGAAAAATGCATGTACCTCTAGGGTAAAGAGCTGCTTCCTGTTAACGGAGTTGTCATAACATGTACGAGTAATAGAAAGTTTTTTAATTAGTCACATGTTTGCAAAATTCAATTAACATTAGTGAAAGCTTTCTCAAGATAGAGTGAATTCCTTTAATATAAACAAGGTATTTAAAATGGTATTTCCACACACACTTATATTCAGATTCGTTACCAATAATAGTCTAAGCTTTAAACGGTTAGAAGCTATTACTTCTTCACTATGTATATTAACGTGGTATATATTTTTTTGTTTTCTTTTCTTAATATATACAGATAGTTTTAAACAAACAAATACGAATTTCATCATACAGAAAACAATAAAAAATAGAAGTGTTTTTTATGTCTTTTCTTACAGAAACAAAACACGGTAAAATTATTATAACATTAAATTTTTAAGTGTTAGCTTAACTCTTCTTAACAACATTAATGAAGAGGAGAAATTTTTATCAGCACGAAGCAAATGTAACACTAAAATTAAATCAATAAAAATATTCAGTACAAAAGAATGGTCTAAGAATATTTTCTTCACAATCATAAAAGACGGGAGAGAATATGAGAGAAAAAAATATTTATGTACTGAATTCGTGAACCTCCGTCCCCAACTGTCATTCTACGGGTTAAATAACTCGATCCTTTACCACATCTATTTTATCGATTGGTGTTGTAGTGGTTTTAGTCGCCAACTGTCCCGCATGGCTATAGACACTGTATATCATTGTCGTAGTGCTTCTTTTACCAAACCTATTTTAATGCATAGTTCCTGAAATATTTCATATTTTCGTTTTGACGATAGTAAATTTTATATACTTTCACGGTTTAATGTATCAAAATTCATGTACAGCTTCAGAAATTGTGCTGTATCTGGACCATACAGAGGGCAATTCGACAAAATATGTTCAGTTACATGAGGAAATAATAAGGGAATCGCACCACTCTATTTCAATTCCTATAAACCACACTGCGGTGTAAGAGGGCGTCGAACCGAGGACAGTCGCTACGCGTGCCCGATAAGTCGAGCGTCGAAGTCGACGGTGGTGGTGGTGGGGGCGGGGGGGTTGGGAGTGACAGAGGTAGCGGAGGCGGCGGCGGCGGCGGCGGCGGCGGCGGCGGCGGCGGCGGCGGCGGCGGNGGCCGCCGCCGCCGCCGCTGCTGCTTTCATCGCCCGCGGCACCACCACGACTACGGTGGTGGGAGTAATGGTGTAAGTTGTTGGTTCATATGTATCCGGAACCCAAACACCCTCCATTTCTTTCAGGATTCAGACCATTGGGAGCCTAATATGCATGCCCTGAAACTCATATTTCTTAGGGGGTTGCAGATTTCTCACCAATTAATTTTTTAAATAATTACTAGCATTTTTCAAATAAATTTAGTTTGTTTCTCTCCTTATTTAAAATGTTAAACTACATATTTTTATTAGCGAAGTATTTCATGTCCACTTGTTTTAAAAATTGGGGGACTGTCCTTTCAAGCAACGTCCCCTATCACGTATGGGTTATGTTGGGCTAAGTTTAAAGTTAATGAGATACCAATAGATTTTCCAAGTACACCACTCAATGCGCACTACTTCAGGGCAAATGTGTAACAGCTCCATGTGTGTTTCACACTCTCCAATAGCTCCTTTGAAATATCTTCTCTATAATTCTTAACCCCCAAATTTAAATGGAGTGTAACTTCTTCCTCAAATGGAACGCAATGTGTACACTAATGCTCCGTAAAAAACAAGTGACACCGATCAATTGTTTTCTTTTGATGATGAAGTAAAATAATGTATTATCAAATACAACACCAAAAGTTTCTAATGTATAGTAGAAATAATAAAATTATAAAATATAATAAGTTACCGCTACACGAAATCAAATTTTACAGAAAAGGTATTGATTACAAAAAAAATATTTTGAGTTCAGAAAAATTATACACGGAATGTTGTCATGGTTTGTTTTGTCACTCCTTCTTCCTCTAGTTTGACAACTACCATTCAAGGTGGTACAGAGATTTGTGGGAGTTACAATGAAGACATTGTGACAGGTGCCGAAGGATGCGGCACTCATGTTTGATGCTATGACAGTAAATTCCAGCAGTGATAAAATATAATGAAGAAATAACAATGTTGGTGTAATGTAACTATTTCCAAATTGCGACACATGCCCCGGACCGATATAGCTTAATTTATGAGCGCTCCAATCCAAATCCGCGTTTTAACTGCGTGAGTTCAGAAATTGAATTTGTTACTGACAAAACTAAAAAAGGAAATATTTGTCTTTTTCTTCATTTACAATATAAGGAGAAATACATAGGACTGCCATATTACAACTTATCTTCATGGGATATCTTACGTACTTGGAAAGATCGATAACCAGAAACTTTTGGAAGCAAATTTCATAGAGAAAAAAAGGAAGGGAAAATGTGCGAAAATAAGGAAGAAGGGAAAGGAAAAAGATGGCGCTATTTTACTCAAATAATTCGAAAATTTATCTTGCCCCTATTCTAATTCATTGAGTTATAAATAAATACACGAAATCATCACTCACTAGAAGAAGAGAAATATAGGAAGTAAACATATCCCATTGTTTTTATTTTCGAGACCTTGTTTTTCCAATAGTTTAATCGTTTCAGGCAGGTATCCGCGTTTACGGCTAAAAAAATACAAGTTAATATCGCAACAACCTAAGACATAAGGTAATATTCGTTCCACTCACACTATGCGGCAACAACAGAATAGGGCTATAACAGTAAGTGAATTGAATTGTTAAACGAAGCTAGCGACAGATTCAAGCTTAAAGAAATCTAAAAGTACTGCGTACAGAATGCGAGGTACACTTATTACTCTTATAGACGATGACGAAGTAAGAATGTGTACTCTGACTGGAAGCCCTGTACAAACATCAAGTCATTTAGTCTCTCAATAAATAAGACAATGGTAGACAAAAGTGAGTTGTTACTAAGTGCCTATGATCAGGTTGAGGACAATAAACTAGTTTACTGCTCCTACTTTACAACAAACTAATAAACACATTGTATTTCCCTTCGTGCTTTTCTCTTTGGTTAAATTTTCTCTAAGGTAAGTTACATGACTTTGGTTATACTTCGGTCGTGCAGGGTTTGAACCTGCGCTCTACCGTTCATCTGCATTGTGAAAGCGAAGAGTGCTAGTGCCATTACTGTACCAACTAGTATTCAATTTCAATACGGCGCTTTATCTACAAAAAAATATCATTTATGTACAAATGTGTGGCCAGTTTTTTTTCTTTTTTTACCTGTACACCTTTAAAATGCCCCTTATGTAGAGCCGTGGGCTGTGCATACTCTGGTATTCACTCTCATTCTATGGATAGTTGCAATTTTAATTTTGGCAATCTTTGTTTCTGAACTTAAAATTATTGTAATTTTATTTACTTGTGATTTGTATCGTAATAGTATTTTTTAGAATCCTTTAGTGCTTCTTTAATATTGTTTTATTTAGTTGTAAAATGTCTTTTAAGTATACTGCAAGTATCGATTCAATGAGCACTGTTGGGAGCCACGGGAAACTAACGGTCAGGTCACGAATGTATACAATTAATATAAACATATTTACAAAAGATACTTAAATAAGAGAAATAAATTATAATTTAAAATATACAAGTTTTGCCATAGAAATAAGGATTAAAATAAAGATAAAACCACTAGTATACCACCTCTATCTGCAAGTGGTATGATAGAATTGAGAACAATTGAGGTAAAGGACTCGATGGTATCTACATTGACTCTCGGGGAAACGACGAGAACAGCAAACAAGAGTAGGTAATGGAGAAGATTTTTACATCATTCATGGAAAAGTAGTGGGAAAAAAGAAGAAAAGTAATTTTACTTCGCGTTTATCTGACATATCGAATAGTGAAACGTGTTGGTTATAATAAGCATGAGGAAGAGAGCGTACAATTTGTGGAACTCGATGATGAAAAGGGACGTCAATCGATTGCTATGATGACGAGATACATACATCGGAATGACCAAGGGCGCATTTTAATTTTGAGAATTGAAATGTTTAACATCAATGTTTATGGAGTCACTTTTGAAAGTCGAGCACTGACTATTCGTATGGGATCATATCCCGCAAGCAATATTACGCAAATGTTGGCTCATCGTTATATTGCACAAGGTATGTTTTGTGTGTTCGAACAATTATTAGCATGAGAAAATTTTCAAAAAGTTATATATCTGCTTTCATTAATTTGATAGATTGCCATTTATGCCTGTGCTACCTCTCAGTTTACCGTTTTTTTAGTATGATTTGTATCGATTTTTATGCAAAAAATAGTATATCATAAAATTGTGCAAACAATAAAATGTTAATTTCGTGAAATCTCAATGCAAAAAATAGAACAATATTTTATATTTTAACGTGTCTTTCAAAATAGTAAATTCTGAATAAACAATCCAAACATTGATATTGAAGATATATTCAATATCACAAAATATTGAGAAGTAATAGGCTCTCTCCCAGTCTCACGAATAAGTTTTTAATAAGTATAATGGAGAAAGGAATAAGATGTAATTCATACAGTATATTTAACCTCCAGCTGTAGAGAGTTTTATCAGTACATCGAAATAAATAATTATTCCGAGAAATTTCATTGGATCAATGGTAAGTGGCAATTTTCAACAAATAACAGTTATTCTTTTCTTTCGCGAATTTTTTTTGTATTTGAGGTATGAAGTTCTACGTGATCTCTCTCAGGGTGAAGTATTATGAAAAATGGAAAGAAATAAGAATGAAATCAATTAAACTCCACAAATCTATGTAGAATCATTGAAAACTATCACATTTTGTTTGTTTCAATATTAAAGGTCACTGTATAACAAAATCTACCTTTCACTTCATCCTGTTTTAGGGATGTGAGCTGAATGACAACCAATATTACTTGAATACATATATTCAATAAAGAGTCTTTGTTTACCAAATTACGGACTAAATCATACTCAATTATTTTCGGTTCATATATTCATCTTGCTTGTAGAGATGGCAGAGTTGAAAAGCTATACATCCGACCTCATTTGCAATGCTATACATACCGTTCATGTCACCAGCATTCCAAACAAAAATTAGAAAATACAAACGACCGCAATATAAACCCCATACATCTGCCGCTTCATTCTGTAGGGAATGGCGGTCCAAAAAATTACGAGGTCCATCCCCAAACAAACATGCGAAACACTAGCATCAATATTTCCCGACATCATGGACAACATTTGAGGATCATTGTTAGTCTAAACGAGATACAACAAGCGACGGTTTGTCACCCCACCACAACCCAATGGTAGGGGTTGATGTCGTTCTCTGATGGTATAGTCATCGCAACTTAGTGAGGAGTACGTTCAGGGTCGTATTTTACATTTTTGTCGTCCAAGGTCATTAAAAAGACGCTTCCCTCTGAATATAAATAAGTACTCGCAGCTTATCGATTNTTACATTTTTGTCGTCCAAGGTCATTAAAAAGACGCTTCCCTCTGAATATAAATAAGTACTCGCAGCTTATCGATTAAAAGAAAATATTATACAAATAGTGAAATATCTATATCAAAGATAAATTTAAGCATAGTTCCCAGTTTCAAATAATTAAATTTACATGAACGAGAGAACGAATCAGAAAAATATAAACAAAACTCAGAACTGGAATGACAATTCTCTGTCTAACCGAACACGTTCATGCTACTAATTTTTACTGTACAAATCCCGTGGCGTTTCGATACGCGAGTGTACATTAAATTTCTAAACTTAATATACTGATGTGAAGTACAGAATAAAATCAGAGAAAATTGACCACTCTTCAAAACTTGCCTCCGTGGTCCGTGCGTAAATACGCTCCAGAATACGTCCCAATAAATATCACATTGGTGAGTCACGTTTGCTGCTTAAATATCTTGTCATGTTAATCGTAAAAGAATTCTATTGTAAGATTTCAATTAAATATTTTACGTGTCCATTTTTTAGGATCTCTGAAAAAGATCTTTTAGAATGTTGCCTACAGAATGCAATGTGCTGAATACTTTATGTATTCAATAATATTGACTTTATAAACACATCCTTTTGTTTCTCGGTATTACTTGTATTTGTCGATGTACAAGCCATAGTTTTATTATAAGTTTTACATTGAATGGAAATAAAATTATATTCTCAAACATTCTTCAATTTTTTACCTAGAAAAGGAGTATAAACATTCACCCTAAACGTTCTACATATTTATTGTTATTGATCCACATTTCATTTATTTATATGCCCAAATTTCAATTTTTTGGATACCCAGTCGGAGTAGAAATTTTTATGATAACTATAATCAGATGAAAAAAGGTGACGGGTTAGGAATCGAACCCGGACTCTTGTTCTCGACTTGATGACATTCTCATCTAGCCTTAATTACCAATTATCTTCTCCACGTTAAGAAGAATATATGCTTTTTAGAAAGTGTTTGAGGTGTAATTTACTGGTCATGTTTACGGTTTATAACAACATGAGAATATGTATCTACTTGGGACGATAGGAGGTGGGAGGTAGGACCATACGTGGATGTTAGTAGGGGTAGTTAGGAATAGTAAGAGTTAGTAATACTGGGAGTAGTAGGAGGTGTATAGAAGGAGGGGGGGTTCGCTTTTCAGTAGTCACAGCTATATGAACTGGGACATTAATGTGAAAAGCTACAATATTTTTCTGGCACCACCGGGAATTGAACCCAGAGCGACTTGATGGTGAGCACGCTTGATAATCCCTGAGACACCGAAGGGGTGGTCCTCATTGCACGTTGCGTGAAACGCGTGTCATGAACCCATTTTGCATATTATACGAAATGCGCGTTGCATGAAACGCAGTATTTAAACAAAATAGGATTCACGCTGCGTTACTTTCAAGTTACATGAAACGCGGTTTGCACTGCTCTCTACTTTTTTGGTCGCAGGAAAGTGCCTCAATTGCGCAGAGTACCCAAGAAGACCCTCAATTGCACCGAGACCGAGGCAGGTAGTCTCAAGAAGGAAAGTATCTGTTAACATCCGCCCTCGTTTTGAGTTAAGAGCTTTAGCTTACCTGGCTGGAACGAAGTGAGGATAGATACAACCTAATATGACGCACCGCTAAACAGTATAAAACAATGAAATGAATTATCAAATTAATCCTTTCTTATTAGTTATACATTACTTATCAAGGATACTGTTATGCATATAATTTCTATATACTTAAGGAGTTAAAAGTTTTTAAAAAGCTATCAATGCGCAAAACAGTGTACCACTCAACGCTGGTAAATCTTCGTATAATATTAAGAAATTTAAGTGATTAACCTAAGAAATTCATCGCATTGAAAGCGATTTGTTTTTATTTCTAGATCATAAAATATGTCAAGGGATGGTGATGCGACACCCGGTTCTATAAACTCCGATCTCAAGGGTGGTTCGGATTTCTGCGCAATTTTGGAAACCTCTGGTGATAACCTGGAGTAGCTCTACGCAATTGAGGAAAGCCTCTATACCTACCCAGGAGATTTCTCTGTAATTGATTCCTGCCCACTTTTTCATTGACAATACGCAAATTTTTTAATAAGTTTATTTACTTTTTAGAGAGTAACAGAATGAGAGATAAAGGTATTTACAAACATATTACGTTACACTGCGCAAATATAAAAAAAAGTACAAGTTAAATAATTACATACAAAAATACAATTTACAAACAAGTAAAAATATAATAAAAAATAAAAAGTGAAAATTTAATATAGGATTTTCCCCAGGATTTTCTGCGTGAATACTCCGCTAGTGTGTCATGAATGAATGTCAATTTCTTCTTTTTTCTTCGTTTTCATATACTATTTTGAAAGTCTGCTTAAAATATCAATTGTTAGGGGGGGGGGCGTGAAAGATCTTTCGAGACCTCAGCATAAATTCTTTGGTAATAGGGATCAGAAGTTTCCCCAAGATGAAATGACTTGAGTATATGGATTGTGGGAGCTTGTGGAAAAATTTCTTAGCCAAGATTTCAGTGCGTTGGTTAATGGGTTCGATGTTAAGTTCTCTGTGTAATGTGTTATTTGACATAAACCATGGTGCATTTGTATCTCTTCTTAGAAATTTGGAAAATTTTTGTAATAATTTTAAACTAGACTTCGCTACTCCAGTTGACAGTTTGAATTGTTTTGAAAAAAGTAACAAGATGAGATGATAAGGTGATGAATAAGTGTATGTGAGGTGAAATAAACATCTATATTCGTGTCCCTCAGGGTCAGTGGCGGATTTAGACCGTAATCAAGAGATGGGGGTAAATTTTATAAATATTATTGTAAATATTATAGCGATTTTGTATTTTAATATAATACATCAATTCACCAAATAGATAATTCACATATTATCATAGTGACCAAATTTATTGATTGTTTAAAATGGCAAATACATATTAAAGGATAAAGATAAATTTTATCTATATTATCTATTGAAAGTTCAGGTCCAGTGGGGGTGGGGGGAAATTTAACCCTTTTAGTACCCCCCACAGATCCGCTACTGCTAAGTACGCCACTGTGAATCAAAGGAGTGCGAGTGAGCGTGTACAGTGAAGCAGTGGGATGTAGTATCGCGTGTGACAACGAAAGCAGCTGCGTCGTTCGCCCCGTGCGTCCGTGTATTGCTCGCCCGCCCGTCCGACCGTCCGCTGGTCCGCTTGCTCAGCTGCTCTGGAGATAAGGCTTCCTTCTCCGCTCAGTCGTTCGTTCGTTGGCTAGCTGGCGCTCTCTCTCCCACGTGCCTCCGACCGACAAGAAGTGACGGCTGCTGTTGCTGCTGCTGCTGCGATGTTTCATGCTGTGCTGGCGGCGGCAGCAGCTGAGTTCTTTCAACTCGGACTTTGGCTTCTTTTGCCTTGAATGCGGTTGCTGCTGATGTTCACGGACACGAGATGCCATCACGAAGCACGAGAAATAACTCACAAATCCAAAATTCCTTTTTACGTTTGGGATTTTATCACCGTCTTAGGAGACGGGGAACGAGAAATTTAAATCTTCTGCGAACTTTACATACTATTTTTAATGATTTTAATTTTACCAGTACTAGCGAGTTCCATCGGGTCAGTCCACGAGAAAAACCTTCCGATATGACCAGCAGGTAGCGAGTGTTTTTTTAAATTATGGAAAATAACTATTAAGAAATTTGGCTCGAATCTCATAGACAGAAAGTAAATAGTCATGAGTACGATACTTCATTAGTGTGCAACATGAGAGTGAGATGCGATTATTTTGTTGTTGAAAGAATCAGAGTTGTTTAGATGTACCACAATAGGACAGGAGGAGATTTGATAAAAAAAAGAAGTTTTAAAGCTTGTCTAAGCGGATATAATTTAAAAAAATTTAAAATTATAAACGACTAAGAAACAGTATTTTTCTAATTGTTTTCTTCAATTTACTTCACGACTTATAGCATACCACAGCGAGTCTTTATTAACTGCTACACTCGACTAAATTAGTGGTGTAAAACTATTGTACATACTTCTTGCGGTTCTCAGTACTTCTAACAAATTTGTTTAAATATATAAGTTATTACTCTGTATACATTAACAATACGTATGTGAATTCCCATCGTAAACCTATGTAAAATACCTATGTAAAATGTAGAAGTAATTTCGTATCATGTGTCAGTTTCCAGTCCGTCAACTAGAGTTCTGCAAAGCGGAGATGTGGCCAGCATTTCAGTCCGGAAGATTTGACCCAAGGATAGACCCTGTACTCGCTTTCCATCAGATTGAGTGGGCCTGGGACTCATTGTGTGTGTGTGTGTAAAAGAGTGATGAAAAATCCCACACCCCACAGGTCATCAAACCCTTGGTCAACAGTTAATAGCTCTACCCACCGAGTCACACTGACTCCTAATGCGTACCATGAATATCTGATAAAGACCACTCAGCAAGACATTTCTTTAGTTCCACCAAAAATAATGTTTGATATATTCTCGCGGAGTCATCTATCATACATAAATTTCCGTACCTGACTCTCGGTCTAACGTACTTAACGGTGTACTCCGTATAGCGTCCATATGAAATGGATCTGGCATACTACAAATCATACCGGTAATAACAATCACTGGCTCAGTTACCTTGTTGCACAAAATAAGTGAGAGACAAAGGTTAATGAGGACGAACCGAGTCCAAGCGTAAGACAGGGACGATGAAGTAATGCGGTTTGCCTGCCCAGCAATCGGTCATCTTTGTCGGGGGTCATTCCATACGAAACAGACGAAATAAAAATATATTGGTAAAGAAAAAAATATCAAATATCATTCCGGAGTTCAAAACTGATGTTCGTGTTCCTTAACATTTACATTACGGCTCATCTCTCATGAACTATTTATCCTACATGTCTAACAAAAAACACTGCAAAGATCACGATACATTGCATATTTTTTTCGTATATGTTTTAACCATTTATTTTACTCTTATAAGAAAAGTTCATCTAAACTTGAATGAAACCTTGAAAAAATTTCACTTTCTACAAATGTAGTCCGAAAAGAATGAGCGAAACGTACAGCTTTATATTTTTAGCGGGTGTAGATATATATTGGTAGCATTACGCACATTATTATCAACGTTCTTACTTTTATCCTTTGCGTTTTACCAATTGTTTAATTTCTTCAAAATTCTGCTTAAATATTTCCAATGGAGCTGACGATAAAATTCTGAAAATGGCAGTGTTTTGTATCAAGTTCGTGAAAACTAGAACATTTTCTTGTAAAAATGTTACACCACATCAAATAGGAAGAAAAACGCCACTAAAAGGAAAAACGATTTCTCATACTTCATGGCCACACAGCTTTTATTTTGCGATTTTTGGAATATTTAATTTGCAGAAAATTGCTTGAGTTAACAAACGATTGTCTTACGTTTTATTTTATTACAATAATTTTAAATGCCTTTTTTACGTCATGAACAAGTGGACAGCAATTGGTGACAGACTACATATATATGAAAATTAACCATAAATTATACATACATTAAAATACTAGAAATTTTCACAATAATAGCTATTTAATTCGTTTCCTTGTTAAATTGTTCAAAAATTTAACGCGCGGGAGAACATTGGTCACAGGTAACAGAATTCAATTTTTAAAAATCAGTTTCAAATAATAAGTAACGAACAGGGAAAACATGATTTTTTTTAATGGTCGCGCGACCCCCCACCCCTGCACCGTTTTCTATGAATTGACCCATAAAGAAATACTAAGAAATTTATTTTCATCCGTTCAAATTACTATTTCAGTATTAATATTTAAGTGGTTAAGTATTATTTTTAGATTTTTGATAATTTTATGTCAATATAATCGTAAAGTGTCCCCTCCGTGGAGAGGTAAGATGAAAAGCTACAAATTTTATTTCCATGTCTCAGTTTAAATAACTGTGATGTACGAAAAGTTCACCCTCTGCGACTAAGCAGATGTAATACTCGGATGGAGAAACCTGGATCCTATCTAGAAGCTGTTCCTCCGATCTCGGTAAAATTCACGGTGTGTGTAGTGAGTAAACTCACACAAAAACTGAGCCTTACTAGCACTCGTTATTCGTGGTCCTTAGCTGACCAAAACGAGATACATACATATTCGTAAAGTAGATCGATTCTGTCATTTTTGTCTCACGTTAAATGCGAAAAACTATTTTATTTCTTTACTTATTTAAAAACATTCTAATAATTATTATGTATATAATATTATTTTGAGATTTGTGTCTTTTAATTCAATATCAAAGTACAACATTTTCACTAAATAGCTAATTTAGTGGAGTAGAAATACACATTTACGTGGTATTGATTATTTCAGCGAAATTGTCCCGGCGACTGTTTATATAAATCAGTCGAATGGGGATCCATATTATCACATCCCATCGAAGGTCTTCGTATCACAACGATAATTTCCGCCTAATGTGTCTGCTGCATCAAGACTAGCATTACCCAGCAGCACCCTCTACTCCATCCTCCATCGTAGCGTGTCTCCTACTAGCGACCGCGCTGCAAATCCCGCCTGTTAAATCTTCCACGATTGAGGAGTACACAATGTGTGTTTATGCAAAACAGAGGGTTGAGGGCGACGAGTGTATGTCCCCTTCTCGCATTAATTGATGAGCGGTGGTAGGAGAATGAAGGGCAGAGAATCCAGTGTGAGGACATAATGGCGGAAGCCCTCTGCTGAAGGGCGGGCTCTTGCAACATTGATAGCGCCCATGCGCGCGCGCGCGTCGTAGTACTCGTAACAAATGAACGTACCGCAATGTCGAAGGTGGCGCTATGTTGGCGGTGAGAATGCGGAGAAGTAGCATGATGCATGGTTGGGTTCAAGGAGACCGTGAGTTGGATGTGTTTGTGCGGAGTCGCTGTTTCCGATGATCGGCTTCGTGGGTGATGCAACGCGACGTGCCGTGGTTGTGCTGAATCAACAACTGTGGTTTCTCACAAAAGTAACTAGATATTTGTTTACATTTTGAATGATACATTTCCTGGGGAAGTGGCTCTGTAATTCAAGAGAAAGTAAGGCCACACGCAACAATTCGCGCGGAACTGATTTTACCCTTCACAATAAAAGTCAGTACGAAAATTTGGGGTTTTCTCCTGTTTTCCTTCCACTAGAGGAAGATTTTATATACAAGCTCTCTAGGTTCTTGCCTAGGGGCGGTAATCTCATATTTCTTCTGTAATATTTAATGTCGAGTTTATAGTTAAATTAATAGTTACGATTAATAAACAATTTTCCCTAATAATTTAAAGATTTTATGATAATACGTATTTGTTAAAAACAGTTTTTGTATTCCATTAAATACAAATTTGTATTTAATAGAATTGATATTATAAAACGTAGCTAATTTTTTATTCTTACCTTAGGAGTGTGCTGAAATGTTAAATCCGCATATACCTTAGGGCCCTTGATCATAATTGATGGGATAATCCCTTGCTTGCTTCCGGAGAGTAAATTAGTTCCTTGTCCTCCATGTGGCCATACACATTTTGTAAATAATTAATTGACAATAAATTTAATAATTGATAATCCTTTATTCGTCTATTCGTTTTTGGTTGAAAAGTTTGCAAAAAATTCTCTAATTTTTTAAAATAAAAACTCCTTATCACCAAATATGATATTTTTAACTACAGTATTTTTTAATAATTGAGAGCAAATCAAAGAATTATTTTATCATTGAGCTAAGTATGGTCCGAATAGACGTAAAACTATTTGAGAGTAACATGAAAAACTTTTCCTTACACGTAATGTAAACATACATTAATTATTTGTATGTATGAGTAATGAGTTATTTTCTTGTGTCCCGACGATATTAGACCGGAAATTAAACCGAACCTCCACCTAGGTGATCACAGAAGCGAACGCTCTATTGCCGTAATCTATTGTCCAAATCCCTCAGACGAACCAACGCGTAACCACAAGCAACATCGGATCATATCGCTCCCCACACTCCCGTCCACCTCGATGTTCCGTAGCGCAATGTATCTTACCACATGGCACAAGACATTTGCGTCCGCGCTAACACACAGCTCCGTGTGTAGACATAGTTGGCATGGCGGCGCCGGTTGCACGAAACACAGGCCTCAGGGGAAGCAGGAAGCAGTGCTTTTGCGACGGCGAGGTGTAACCTGCGTCAAGGGCTTCGGCACTTGCCCTTTGCCTCGCTCTTATCTCTTGGCTCAAGCTCAGAGGCAGAATACGTCTCTTCGTATCGTAGATGAGAGCTATGGCACAGCTCTGACGTGTCGTATCATGACACGCTTTGCGCACTAGATTCCCCTTCCCGCACCCGAAACGACAGCGTGTTTCTAGTGTCATACCTACAACTAATGGATACCGGGGAAGCAGACTTTTTGGAGGCAAATTCAAGTACACAAACATGTTTGCACGTCCGCAAATATATATCCAGGAGGACAGAAACGACGATAGGAAGAAATTTCAGAAAGAACAAGGATAAAAAAGAATATAAATGTTAAGGATCTAAACCGTGTTAATGGTTTATGCTCAGGTACAAGATAAAGAGAATAATAAATAAAACGTTATATATATATATATANATATATATATATATATATATATATACATACGAGCTCCAGTTCATTAAGCTTCGCTATAATTTATTTTAAGGATTTAAAAAAGTATGGAGTATCTATGAGTTTAAATTAATGTGTTTAAGTTGTGTTTCGTGTTCGACGTGGAGATACAAAGCACTAAACTATTTCGAAAAGTATATAAATTGGAGATTACATTATCCAAAACTAAAATCAAAATTACATAAACACTTACTCTTATACTATCTCACTAACGTATGTACACCCTTTCCCTTGTACGCAATACGTAGACTCACACAATTTCGTTACGGGAAGTGTTGCTCTTTCCTTAGAATTTAAGGAATATATTTATAGTGGGAATATTTTTTACGACTAATAATCAATTCAGATTTGAGATAAAATTCATTTTCGAAGTTCGTAAGAATAAATGTTCTACCGTTAAAATATAATTTTTTTTAGAAAGTCTAGAAAATTGTTGAAAAAAAGTAGTGTAAGTATTAGAAGGGCAGAAAATTTGACCGTGATGAATACAAACACTTATGTGAGAGTTGGACCACCACTGGAGTTTGGCGGCGAGGGGTGGAAACGACTTAGAATCCCCATGGGTAGAATCATGTAAAAATGTTTCATCGAAAGCGGGTTCAAAACATATTCTATGAGAGAAACCCGTGCAACGCCAGATAATCACCTAGTACATTATAAGAAGCTACCCTAGAAATCTTTATTACAAGAAAAATAAATTGAAACATGTTTAACAAGTTTAAAATAGGTCAATATGTACTGTGCGTATAGTGTATCTTAATTAAATACAAAATTACAAAAACTATTAGGTCATTTCACGTGCCCATGCTCCTCCCCCCCCAATATAATGACATTTTCTTGACAACTTTGTAAAGTACTCCATTAAATTTGAAAAGACAATCTTCAAAAGTTCCCCCCGCCCCTCATCTAATTTTCTTGAAATTCGAACACTGTCCACCACCATCCCAACCATCGATACCTCGTTACTCGTTTCTCCGGTGTTAATCAGCCAGCGAATATACCTCCCTCATTACCATCCTTCCGTAGAGGCGTCGCGCCGATGCTGTTGTAGCGCGTGGCGCTGTTTACCGCCGAGGCGTAATTCCAGCCACTCGTCGCAAGACGAATGTCCCACAGGCGAACGCCTCCTCCACCAGCAGCGCCTCCGTCGCCTCCAAGCGCGTGATACATCGCATCGACTCGGTCGCGACGGAGAGGAGAGGGTACATTAGTGGCTTCGCACACAAAGGAGGCTGCGGACGTAGGGAGGGAGAGGAATGATGTTCAATATTACTATTAGAATAATTGCTATAGCTAATGCAGTACATCCTTATTTAATCATCATTGAATAATTAATATGAACAACCATCTAAGGTAGAACTAGCATGAATACAGCTGTCAGTAAAAATTTTAGAGGACACTAAATATGCGCTTATTACTATAGACAATCACTATATCTTGACAGTTATTCAGACTCGATTCATAGCCACCAAAAATAAAATAAAAGTCTTAGAATCCAGAAGTAACACTTTATTGATTTTCACGGTTATGTGGTCAACGTTTCGACGGCTCTTCAGCATCATCTTTAGAGCCACTAGAAACATGCATTCAAAGTTAAAATTACGATAGAATGACAATATAGTACAAAGTAATTTGAGGATAATAATAAAACGGTTCTAAAAATATATCATTGGCAATGTCACGTCATTTAGTACATCATAAAAAATCATTAACTCAGTTGAGAGTTACACATATTTTAAAATTATATACTCATTCAATGTCAATGTCAAATATCTGAAATAAACAGAGTTACAAGGATTTATTTTGATTTCAAGTTAAAAAATATATTTCATCGATAAATAAATTAATGGTAATAATTATTGATGGTGAAGTACAGAACAACTTATTGCAAAAATCTTACTTCTAAAAAACAGCCTGAATTTATATAACTTATTAGACTTCTCAGTGAGCTTGGAGCGCTAGTACTTCCTTAAGTGGATTTCAATTGAATTTAACAACCTTTTCATTTTTGTTTCAACACACAATTTGACTATCATCAGATGAATATGTATTAGTTACAAAAATATTAGAATCAAAGATCTACCGTCAGAACATAACATTTTGAAATATCACTAAACGAAACCAAACTACCAGAATAACATACATGTAAACAGAATAAAATCTTTTCACGTCAGTATGTAAATTGAATGTATTAACGAATATTTCAAATTACAAGATATTATGGAATACAAAAAGAAAGATATAACATTTATTGAATTCGAACGAATAACAACAGAGATACAGCACTGCGAATAAATAAATATTTGGAATAACGACAGAAAAACTGGACGCTTGTAGTACTTGTAATTTTGGGATAAAATAAATGTTGTAAACATTGTAACTTTAATATTTAATCTTAGAGTGAAAATCTTATTCCAGAGTAACTTTCTCTTCTCTCTGTTTTTTGACCAGTAGGGACCCTGAAGTCCACAAAGATTACAATACCATCGAATGTAATACATTCAGGGTTAACTAGTATTGAAACATGGGAGTTTTATTTGTGGGAATGCTGCTAGTTAAAGACGATCTCAAATTATTGGGTGAAAGGGCAAAAAATATATACGTTACGAGTAGAGAACTATTTTTGAGATATATTGCACATATTCTGGGATAGGGTGAGGGTTGTGTGAATCCGTTCCATAAATACTCTCCCTTAATGATCGTTTAGCCTATTAATGAGTGCAAGTAGGTGTTTCAAACGATTTGTCTTCACTAGTGGAACAAATGCACAACCTATTATCTTCTAATCTTGGAAGATATTTGGGTTGCTGGTTTCGTTAGGGTAGTAATTCAACGATGAGGATCTGTACATGTTTTTAAGTAGAATTACTGTCGATTGTAGACAAGGAGTAGACACTGGACAAATAAATAAAGTGTCAAGAACCTCACAAAAATTAAAGTTTATGAGACAAATAGAAAATCATCTGTAATTCGGTAATATTTTTTACTTTTTCAGAACTTATTTTCAAAATTGACCCGTATAGAAGCAGATAGAAGATCAGATTGATTGTTTATAACCGTTTCTACCTTACGGGGTCATTTTCTTAACCCGAATTAAAAGAGACAAAAGAGATGGCAGGCAGGACTTGGTTTGAGGATATTAGTTTAACGACCCCTGCTTTAGTGTTGCCCTTAGTGTTGTTTTTACATTAGGTATTCATTTTTGTTTAATGTCTAAATTTGATGATGATTCATCCCTTAAACATCCTATTCAACTTAACCACATATTGGATTGAAGGAATTGAGTCAGAGGATACGCTAGATGTTCAGGTCCCGCAAGGTACCGGACAATAATCTGTCTCGACAACATTAAAAACTCCAGGAGAAACGTGGCATTGTCAGGAAATTCGACAGAGATGCAACATATTTTGACCATACATTAGTGACACAGATTTAAATAAAAAATTACACGAACGACTATCATTACGTAAAGAGAATAATGATGAGTCAAAAGACAGTGCTGTTATGTTAAAATTGAAACTACTTCGAAATGAAAATCGTGTAAAATGTATAGACAAAGAATTAAAAAATATTGTTTATAATGCGAAACTTATTCTTCCAACGAATCTTATCGATAAGGAAAATGATGTTAACTAATTTTAATACATTTAAAAACAAAATAAAATACTGGAGACACGATAAAAAATATAACAGCTTTTAACTCCAAACGTCAGAGTAGAAATAAAAGCAACAAAATAAACGAGAGAACAAAAAATAAGGAAGAGATAAAAGGAAAAGACCGTATTCAGTAGCCAGGAAACAAACGCAAGGGGAATTGTCTTCGGAAAGAGCAAGATATTTCCACGCCACTTCTCCTCACAAACACTGGTCTATCTTCGGGAAGGAGGTGAAGTGCGGGGGATCCGTCTCCCAGGGAATAAGAGTTCCCGAAGGAGAGTCGACCGAACAGGAAGAGAAGTGTACACGAGGGAGACGAGGTGAAGAAGACGACTCATGACTATAAGGTTTTCCTCAGGGATCATCACGTTCCACGCGCAGGTGAGGGTCAATGGATATATTTTCACAACACTAGAAGAACATGGCATTTCTTCGCCCGTAGTGCTCGAGACATCCTCCACGGGCACTGGGGAAATTTCGTCAGTTGATATTAGTAACACTAATTTGGGAACCCGGTGCCACGATACCTTTCATTCCAGACTTTAGGAAGAGCCTTGTGTGTTCAATTGCACCTTTCTGTGCAAGAATAGCAGCAGCACTCTTATAACGGATAAGTATAGTACCTATGAAGCATGATGTCGGTCTTAACTAACACTGTTAATGCCTCACAGGTTGGGATGTGACATTACTGGTGACATGTCACGTGATCTCTCGAGAACTGCTCCGTTTTCCGCAAGTATCGATACTGCTCGTCGCAACCTAATTACAGCGTGCATCTGCCATAGGATGCAATTCGAGGGAACCACGTCAGAGTCACAAAACGATTATTTCACAACTCACGCTCTACTGATCATTTTGTGTCGTAGGGAGGCGTTCATAATTTACGTAACCGGTGGTTCATATCTTTACACTGCTTTAAGGCGGTCTCAGGCATTCGTCATTCGGCAAATCTCAAGCGATCTCTCACCGAATAGCGAATAGTGTGGATGGGTTGCTTGCTGTTCGCCGTTTCACAAATACCGTTGCTCACCCTTCCCGCAGCGTGTCTTTTCGGCAGATAGGAAACGCAGCAAAGGAAACATTAGAGAATCGCTGAATGAAAAAATAACGTTTTGTAGGGTAGGGTAGTTAAAAGGAGGGTCTTAACCTTCAAGTTTAACTGCGATATATTTCAAAATCTTATATATATATATATATANTATATATATATATATATATATATATATATATATAGCAGGTGTTTTGCAGAGTTTTCTAACAAATTGCCTAACGTTATACGTTTTGCACTTCATAGCCTCTTATATTCATGGTCATGGTTGTAGGTTTGAAGTTTGGGCTATAAAATAATCCATACCTATTTAATTAAAGAAATATATACATAAGTATTATCATACTTCAAATATTGATTTAAAAACAGTAACAAACACGTTCACATTATTCAAGGCTCAAAGAATCTAAGAGACTATGTCCAATATCATTCGTATTGGGATTTACTTCCCTAAAACAATCAAATAATGCGTTAGGTTATAAAATATTACCCATATATTTGGCTCGTCATAAAAAGTAGGTAAATCATGTTGGCAATTGTAAGAGTGTCATGACATAAAGGATACGCCTATGCAATCTTCAACACGATTTCAACCGTATTCAGTTCCTCAAGGACGACATTTTATAGAGGACACCTTTATAAAAGATTGGCTATAAATCAACAAAATGCTAAGAGAATGGTGAAATTTCAAATAAATGTGTATTTATAACACGAAACATAAATTAAATTAGTAATTGGGAAACGATACGTATCTCAAGTGCAGGTGTAAAAGTATTCTATGAATGGAACTATGAAAATACTTGGTTTCTATACGATTCTTTATGCTTACTAATAACCTAGAAAGTAGTTTTATTACCATACAAAATTTGAATTTAAAAGAAATAAAGTGGGCTGTATTTAACCTTCTTTGGATGTAATAAACTTAATGAGTAACTAGATTTTATAGTGCCGTCATCTACGTGTAGAATTTAATCATAGTAAGGATTATTCAATTTGGGAAACAAATGGGAGTCACTGACATAAGTATGTAATTTACAACAACAAAAAATCCCTCTCCAAACTTATTATACGCCTGATGGAGTTAATTCGTACAAGAGCCCAGACAGATAATTAAGCTTATCACTTGTGAAAGATTAGGAGAAACCAAAAAGTTAAATTTGAATGACAATAAAATAATATTATTAATGCTGAGGTTGAACTCTCACAAGAACTTGGTACTCACACTTCAACTAGCTACTGCATACACTAGTATCACTACACAGACTATTCGGTTAAGTCAAACTGAAAAAATTACATTATTATCAACGAAATTAATTGCATTTCATGGAGTTTGTACACACACTTATTTTGAGGGATTGCTTTTCTGCTATTACATTACTCCTCAGGAACCATTTTGAAATATTTTTAACAAGATCCCCTACAAAAAAATTCGGATTTGTCATGTACCGTGTAAGCATCATCTACAGAAGGTGAAGATGACGACGGAGCGGGACTCGAACCCGGGACAATCTGCTCTGGTCACAGGTGTGCTGTTCACTGCCACAATTGAATGTGGTGTACGGGTTTTGGGAGTCAAGGAGGGTGGTGCAACGGATAGCCCACCTATTCTATATGATGCAACCGTTCCTCCTCAAATAGATACTCGGAAGGTAAGAGTTCATTAATATTCCATTTGATTAGTCTATGCTTCGAAATAATGTCCCAACTTTTTTAACACTTTACCTCTCGTGAATACTTATCATAATATTTAAATCAAAGTAATATTTTTTTTTGTAAGAAAACAATGAAAAGATACACGTACGATTTTGTTAAAACCTTTAGGATTTAAGTTCTAGGAAACGTGAATCACATTGTTTTCATTTTACAATATTTGATATACTTTACTGTTCCCAGTTTATGTATTCAAGGTTTGAATTATTGTAAAGATATATGAGTATTTTAGACACATCTAAATTAATACTATTTGGCAAACGAAACATCACCATGTACATGTTGCTACATCTTTTGCTTCATATTAGCCATACAAGGAGGGATTATACTTTTTCTTTTCTTTCTGCGCTAAAGTCGTAGTATTCACATCATTTACTATCACTCTTCACAGCTGATATATTTTTGAAAAGTCTTCTAAGCCGAGTCTGACATATTCATTTCCTGTCATAATTGTGACTCCAGGTGTGATATAATTTCATTATTAGCTTGCAAACAAATTCCCCAACACAAACATTCGGAATATGATCTGAATGGTAAATAACATAGACACACACAAAATTGGTTTTGTTCTGAGAACTAGACCTATGTATTCAACCTTGACACGTTGAATAGGAATAGGGGGTCAGGATTGCTCCATCACCCTCTCAATTTTTAACTTGAAAAAAATCGCACTTAAATTCAGAATCTATTAATTTAAGAAAAGAGAGGGTTGATGAAGCCTGAATTCCGATTCGGACTCAGTGCGTCAAAGTACATCAGAATACATATATTTAATATTTGGAATGGATCAATTTTCTTTTTTGGTGTGTCTTTGTAATTATTTCCATCTAAAACGCTGAACCGATCTCATATGAACAACGGCAGAATCTATTATGTAAGCAGCCCAAATATATCACCGAGAGATTCTCAAACTATTGTCTGCAAACCACAAGTGGTTGTCGCGTCTGCTATTCTGATACTTTATGTTAAAATTGAACAGTAGGGTGAAGTAGATGAAAACATTATATTAAAGAAGAATTGAGTATCACACACTACAGTTGAGAACTCCGAAGATTGGAAAGTTAATATGTAAGAGAATACTAAATATAAATCATGACGTCATTAGGGCGATCAAATGGTTGGAAGAAATAACTTACGTTGATAAACATGTAGTCACTTAGGAGCCTTACCAGTTCCAGATACGATTTCCAATCCCAAGTGAGAACTTCCTTACGAAGGAATAAATTTTGTGATATGAAATACGTACAAATCATCTTAATTAAACTTATTGAAGAAATCGAAATCGAATTCATCTTGAAATAAAAAAATTATAGAATTGTCAATATGATTATAAAATTATTTCGTGTTGGCACACTCACGTTTTAATTTAAGAGCTATTTTTGAATTTTTGTACTCCTTTTCCTCTCTTACTACTAGCACCAATCTTTTCGTTGTAAACAAATTTAGTACATCGGGATACATAGAACACTTAACAACCTCAATTATACAATTTTAAAACGTGGCGAAGATAACAACTGATCAAACTTGAGAGGAAATCCATGATCATACAAATGCAAGATACGTATGTCATAACAGTGCTTTGCAAGTACCGACCTGCGTTTTACAATACAAAGTAAATTCCTCTCTATGTTAGTTTCGTATGGCCACCAAGAGACTTTACCATATTGCGGTTTAGAAAATGACCAGACAAACGAAATATGCTATAGTAATGAAATATTATATATATATATATATATATATATATATATATATATATATATATATATATAATATTATATTTCATTACTATACGAATGATCTACTCATAATATTAATTATAAGATTGTTGAAACTACAGTTTAAAATATAGTGCCCATTGCCCTGAAGTAGTGATAGCTTCTCCGCTTCCTATGCTCTAATAAGTGGAAGATAGCTTCAGTCTTCACAACGAAAGAAAAGTTACGAGATGTAACCTATGGAGCGATGTCGTCGATGTTGCCATTTGTCTCGTGCGGGGGTTGGCTTAGCTTCATCCATTGCAGGCGGCTTGCCTCGGCATCCACATAACCAAATAGCAAACTTGAGGCATAGTCAAGCAGGACTAAAAGGCGAGACAACAAAATGTGAGACATGACGAAGCAGACAAAGAAAGGACAGACATGGATGACTTCTGTCTGAGGGAAGTAAGTGAATGGAGATGTCCAAGATATGAAGAGATAAAATGAAGGATAGCCTTGCAATGACAATGTAATAGGTACGGAGGTCAAAAGGTCAATACTCAATAAAAATGAAAAAAAAAATGAAGTGAGTGTTAGGCAAACAGAATGTTAAAAATCACGCCCTCTGTCCGTCACAGTTGACATATCATTTTCTGCCGGTTCTACGAATCGTCTGATGTAGGCGGCAGCATGTAGGCCGAACGTAAACTCACGAAGATTCTGCTGAAACGACGAAAACGCCCACATTTCTGAACCGAGAGAAAGAATCCCGCCTTGTAGGCATTGGTTCCTTGACTTTCACGTGGTCATTAGACTCTTCCTTCATTCCATTTCTTTACCTATGTGCACTGTACGTACTGAGTGGAGTCGCAACCTATGCATGGTATTGTTTCCCACTCGTCCGAACAATAGAAAATTTTCAGTTGAAATTCACCAATCACCGACCAACGAAGGTTCGGTAATTCCCACATACCCAGACAACCCACCATATCTCCTTCCCTAATTCATCTTCCATATCACCAGATCAGGTGAATTATTCATACATATATACATGCGTGCATATATTTCCAAGTACAGAGACTGGAAACTAAGTACACAAAGTGATGACCTGTCTCTGAAGAAACGTCTGTAATGAGAGGCTCATACCCCAAAGGACGATCGAACCATCCGGTGGCCTAAACAGATGGAGCTTATAGCATGTAATTCGAAGTATCATTTGAACAGTAGTCTCTTGATATTTTAATTTTTACTTAGTGTGAATGTAGTAGCCACCGTTTATTACAATATGAAGAAAACTGAGAAACTTTTGTATTAGTGATAATGTTTGACGTCTGCTCTTCTGAATATAAATAATGTACATAAACGATCCGAGTTTTTTGCAGAAATTTTAATTTTGGATCATATTAAAAAAATACACCTGTCACAATTTCGAAAAACACAAATTGTATAATGAGCACATAAAATAGTAAATAAAACAATACGTTTCGTCTCTAATATGACACTTCGTCAGTTGTGCTAGTTCAATGCCGGCGAGTGACTGATTGAAATTAGTAGTAAGATACGTTACAGAAATCTCAGTACCAAACGATGTTACAAGAGCACACAGAGAATGCACAGGTGATACTTTTTATTTGTACCTTTGTATTGTTGATATATTTCTTGTAGCGACTCGGTTGTCAGCTCCTACAACTTTGGCAATGTTTTCAAACGACTACCCCACTTCCACTTACCTCTTGAGATAGTTGTTCTCTTGGAAACCAAGAAACCTAAACTTCCGTTGAGTCTCGAACGTGTTACGGCGCAGTCGAGTAATAATTGATCATTTCATCACTATAGGAAGAAAAAGAACAAAGAATTTACTGGATCTTCCGCTCATCTCTAGTAGAAATGACCCTTGGGTGGACAAAAAAATGGTAACTCAACGGCCATTTTTACTAGTGCTGTGGTGCCCACGAGATACTCGTACGACGGTATCCGCTGTACACGGTCACGTTGTTTTGGTAAGTGCTACTGCGCACCCGATGTCACGTGCAATTATTTATGGCGACCGAGATATGACAGAACAAAGAAGTATTCAAAATATACTTAGTTCTGATGTGAATGCGTAGATCCACGCTTTTCATTACATCAGTTTCCACTGCGTGTCTTGACACAAATGGAAGAAACTTCCACGTTTCATCGATCCGTTTATCCATCCACGGTTTCATTCACGAGAAGGAAGTGCGATGCGGGTGAAGCGCACAGTCAAAGGCGCCACGTGTCGGCAGCCACGTGTTGAGACCTCTGGCTCCTCCACCTCCATCGCCTCCCGCGCAAACAGCGTCCGCCTGGTCGCTTACGTCCCCTAGAGAAAGCGTCGTCGCTGCTCGCTGGAGGAGGGAACATCCCACGCGACTTCGGGATACTCGCAGCCACGAAAAACTTGCTACCGACAGCGGTGGTCCAGTGGTAGCGTCTTCGCTACCTTCATACTGTTGAGCGGTAAAGCGTGGGTTCAAACCCTGTTCGGTAGAAAAAGGTGAGGTTTTTTCAGCTTGGGTTTCCCTCGCCTACACCAGACAAAAGTTCCCTGGCCGTTCAACATCTCTCCTTCAAAAATTCCCTTACCCAAGTCACGGTTAGGTGGAAGAGCAGGTCTCATGACCTAAACCTCCCCATAAGACATTAAATAAATAAACTTTACTTCATCTTGAGTGACTTTAACGTAGTTCATAGCGCACTCGCTTTCTACCTCTGGTAACGTTGGTTCAGTCGGGGTAGCATTTCTGGGGTATTCCTCTTTCTCTTATCTTTCACTCACCACCTCATAAGGCATCGCCCGTTTCCATTCCCCGACCATCATTGACTTGGCCGTCTGAGGCGCGTCTAGGGGCGCGTTTATTGAAACAAGAAATCGTGAATTTAGTGTTATTTCACTTTTTATGATATGTAAACACTATACTCAGAGTTTCGTTATAGTTCGACAATTCGTACATGTAAAATAATTTTTTTGTGTTAAATTACAAACATGTTGATAATGTGTGATATTAGTATTATAACACGCAACTAACTTTTTATATTATCTAGGAATTTTTGCTGAAATTTTTCAATCCTCCTCTGCCTTAGGGCCCTTGATCGGAATTGATGGGATGGTCCCTTGCTTACGTCCGGAGCGTAAATTCATTTATTGACTTTCACGTGGTCATATGCAGTTTGTACTGCTTTTTTTAAATTTATTTATTTATATTTATTTTTTAAAGAAAGAGAACAACGACCAGGGCTTAGAGGAACCTCCACGCGGTGTCCTCTGACAGTATGCCTCGAGAGAGACACTGGTGAACTCCTCTAATAGAGAAGTATTTCTGATACTTTTTCATTCACTACACCATTAAGGGTGATTGATCAAGAAATTTTTAGTGCCCTTCCTTTCCCCATCTAGATACGACGACACAAATCCCGGTTGTCTTAAAGGTTAGTCGTAACTGACAAACTGATCTTCTGCTCATTTCTCCAGGTACAATGGCTTCCTATACCGTCCATCATATCCTCTTAAGCCATTCACATATTACTTACGTTATGTTGAATGAAAATGGGAGGCGGGAATGAGATTCGAGCTCGAGACCGTCAGCTTAACGAGCTGATCCACCCCATTCGCCTCTAGGCCCAGTTTACCATTGGCATTCAACTTCTGTGAATCACAGACCTCTGAGGTGATCTCATAGATATTATTATTCTCATGACATGTGACTCCTTTAGGAAAAATTTTATTGTGGGGCGATATTTTTCAGATCTGGAGTTCATAAACCTACAGAAATCTCTGAAATTGCTGTGAACCATTCCACCAGGTAACGGATTAATTGTGTTATATTGAATATGCGCTAAGCTGAAAGTTCCGAGTTCGCATCTCGGTTTCCCATTTTCATTTAACATAACTTAATTAATCTGGTACCTGGCGTTGTGGTTTACCGTAATTTAAGAGATTTCTGTATTATTCGCACACACACGTCTTGGTCTGTCCCCTCCCATGCGAAATTAAATAATAAAAAAATTAACGAATATTTGTTTTTAGATTTAAAACGATCATTAGGTTTCATCTGGCCCCTAGGAGCCTCTACACATTCTGGTTTAAAGAGACAACAGTAAATTCCTCAAAATTAAATTTTCCCTTTATTTTTATTTCCTTCCATCTAACGTTTCGTCCAATTTGTGTATTTTCGTTTTCATTATTTTAAAACTTTTTCTGTAAGCTCGCAACACAGGATATCGGCTGTGGAACATTGCTGTTGCGTAGTTTCCCCACGTATAAAGATAGACGAGAAATAAAAATGAATTAAGAGTCCTCAACTCAGTAGTGTTTTCTAAAACGAAGAAATAATTGTTGCTGCCTTAGGCGTAAGTATTTTTGCGAGGTGTAACTATAGGAATATTTTCCGGGGCGAGGGGGCTGGGACTTAGGCAACATAAGTATATAAGAATTATTATCCCAGTTCGTAGATATCTCCGCGTAGAAGTTCCAGCTAGTACGATGAAAGTGTAAACGGTAGAGTTACGAGAATAATAAAGCAAGCGCGTCCACCTCGAAAACAAAGACGAATAACTTTGGCAGCACGTGCGAGGAGACAACAACAAACCACGATACTAAACACTGCGATTTTAGTGATGCGTGAGTTATGACCCGCAAACCACTAAGGATATGACTGCGGGAACAGCCATTTTTGTTACGTCATTGCATTTTATTTTTATAAGTTGAAGACGCACAACATACTTTTTAGATGCTACAAGGTTTTGTAAAAAATAAATTTAAAAAATGGCGTAGGGTACTTAATGGATAATAACATATTTGAATTTTTGTATCCTCACAATATACAATTTCACCGGCACTCGCTAAAATAGCGAAACTTTCAGAATCTATACTTCGTTACTTCCCTCATCCCCATCCAAGTTTCAAATCTTGTCTGATGTATATAAAATAAACTTATTGACAGAATGCAATATCCGGTAAAATACTGAAATCTAATACTTCTGTCATTCTTGAATTGCGTACTCTACTTATTATGGTGTATGAACTTGAAAAATTTGCTATGTTGTTGATGGATGGGTTTTAATCCACCGTATTTTCAGACTTCGTACAGTTATTACATGAAATCCCTACAATCTTGACTGAATAACCTCTATTAAATAAAACCTCCTACATTAAAAAATAAAATAAAAAATCCAATTATTGATTCTCACTGTCAGGGACAGAAATTTACATGGATACATGAGTTTGTCTCAACAGAGATATTTGTCGGCAAGTCAACAATTAATTAAAAAACAGCAACTACAATTTTTTTAAATAATTAATTTAGGTAATTTACCTGTTTGTTACATTGGCCCCTGTATGGTTGCCCCTGAATTTGATTGTATCTTCTAAGTTCAAGAATTAGACAGTGTAATGTTCGTGGAAGTTTACCGCTTCCCTTGGTATTAGGTTCTAAAATAAACGGTACATTTCTATATAACACCGGTTATAATTGTTTTATATGTTCCCTGAAGCAACGAAAATTCCATATTCTTATTGAAGCTACGATTCAGTGATTCCAGTAGATGACTACATAGCGGTTCACAGTACAGATTACGATGACACGATTAGTAGGGTCTCTTCTTTTCATTATCGAAATATATCGAAATGAGATAGAAATGTCGAAACTAAATCAGATTGATTTCTTCTAAAATAATTGCCAATTGTGATACTGTTGAGAAATTTACCTCTAGTGATTCAATATTCGCATTAAAAATATATGCTCATTAGCTTTAAAGAAGTGTGTCAAAACGTCAATGAAATATAATGTACCCGATTCAGATAAATTATGTTATGTTAAATGAAAACGGGAGACGGGACCGAGATTCGAACTGCGCCATCCCGTTCACCCTCTGGGCCCGTCTTCCGTTTTCATTCAACTTGCGAGTCCCAAAGACCTCTGAGGTGGCCTCGTAGAGACTACGCTTCTCATATGAGGCGACTCCCTTAGGAATTACTTTGCTTTGGGTCGTATTTTCCAATTCTGGTTCACAAACACATAGAAATCTCTTAAATTGCGGTGAACCTCACCGCTAGGTAACAGATAATTTATGTTATGTTAAATGAAAATGGGAGACGGGACCGGGGTGAGCGCGCTAAGCTCAAGGTCCCGAGTTCGAATCTCGATGCCGTCTCCCATTTTCATTTAACATAACATAATTTATCTGTTACCTAGCGGTGAGGTTCACCGCAATTTAAGAGATTTCTATGTGTACCCGATTCAGTTTCTGATATAATAGACATTATATTAATCACTCGCAGTTACATTGTTTTGAAGTGAATGCCTCATATATTAATATCGTGTAATACATGGATATTATGAGTTGTATTCAAACGCTGCTACACTGGGTGCACAACTGAATAAGTTTAAAATTGACTATCAATTGTCACTGCAGACCTTTCATTTGTAAGGCAAACGTTTGTCAATTAAAAAGAAATAAAGAGTATACACATGACATCCAAAATTAAATATTGCTTGGAGTACATTAAATAAATTACATACAATAAATTAGTAGACACGATGTAGTGCAAAGTTGAACGTTGGTATGTATCAACTTTTTATTTAAAAAAATATAACACTCATATAAATTAGCAGACGTTGGTGGTTTCTCCATTGAAAGTTTCAAATTGTATGTGGTAATTTTGGACTGAACAACACATAAAATCTGTGCACGTGTTGCATTTTACGTCATGTTTCACCAAAACAGAATTCACTGCGTGAAACAAGACTCTCAGTGTTGTTAAGGGATTTAGCCATAAACTGTTTACTGGAGCCGTATTACTATCATCTTAATAAAACTACTATCTCAATGCGTTACCACAGATATTCGCGTAAGTTGTATGAGAATCCTAGGAACAAAAAATTATTTGTAAAATACGAGAATATATTTTAAACTGTTTTGTTAGAGGGGTGTTACTTAAAACTAAAGTTTACTGTAACCACAAAAGCATTTGGTTTATGAAAAATTAACTAACAAAAACTTTCAATATGATACCGTAAATTGTGAACTCATAACCAAAAAATTATCTTCAGGTGGGGGTGTAATTATTGCCAAAAATTTAGAGACGCTGATTTTTAAATAATTTTTGTTTTAAATATTTTGTTTATATCATCCGCATTATTAATGACGAAACCTTATAAGAACAATGTTTTTTAGAAATAAATACTTTTATTATAATATAAAAAATTCAAGAGGAGGATTAGACCCCTAACTACCTTCCTCGCTAATGTTCAATACCCTGTATTTTATGTTCCTGTATTGTACAGATTTCGACTGATAAAAGTGGCTAAACAGTGTATAGAAGCTTCGGTTAATATACTATAGAAAATTTACTTAACTTTTTTAAAAACTAATTTATTTTTCATATTCAGAAACATCCTAAATAGAACGGATTTACAAAAAAGAAGCATGTTCACAGCAAAAGAATCATAAAAATATTGATTGCAATAATTCCACCTAACGACAAACACTTTTGTCACCTTTCACTACCCACATTGTCGATCATCGCAAAATAAAGGAATCATGTACACATCAAAGAATCTCCTCTGTCTCCACCCTCTGAAACATCAGTATTAGACCTACCACCATCTCCGCATCATTTGCATAGAGTTTACCGTGAAATGTATTTCACATCGTTCGGGAATCGCTCTATATAAATACCTCCCCAAAGATATTACTAAATTAAACCTCTTTAAAGCCGCGGTTAAAAGCTACCTACAGCTCCATTGATAATACAATGTATAAGATTTCATAGATCTTTAATAAAAATTAAAATGGGTTTCCCATCAAATGTTTATTTTTTAAATTATTCTTTTGAGCATTAAATACGTCATTTCGTCTTGTACTTAATACGACATTGCTGTAGTACGTTAAAAATAACCGATAACAATTTCAAAACTATTTTTCCTTCATGCCAGTACTGTGTCTAATTATACATATAAGTTTAGTTTTATCTGTACTCAATCCTTGGTGCGGTTGTGTACATTAATTCTGTAGTCCCATCCTGATCAGGGTTTTCCTCCGATTTTCCTTCGGATCGAGGCGGATTTTTTTTACACAGGCTCTTTAGCCTCGTGCCCGGGGAACACGTTTATTGAAATAATCTCGAATTTAGAGTTATTTTCATAGCTACGATTTACAGAGAATATTTTCCGAATTATCAATAGTTTATAATAATACGTTCTTGTGAAGTAACTTCTTTGTGTTTAAAAAAAATATATTTGTCGGTATTTTCTTAATATTATAACACGAACCGAACTACTTTTATTATTATCTTAGGAGGGTTGTTGAAATGTTAAATCCACCTCTGCCTTAGGGCCCTTGATCGGAATTGATGGGATGGTCCCTTCCAATATTTTCCTCCACGTGGTCATACGCAATTTGTAACTGCTTTTTTTGACAATTTGTTTTCATTATTATTATTATTATTATTATTATTATTATTTATTATGTTTAATGTCAAAGAATGCCGTGAGGTCTCGTCCGTGCGTGACATTTTGAACCTCTTTTAAATACGCGCAGGGTATGTCACCGCAGTTTGTGCGATAGCTTCGTCTTCCTCACGATCAGTGGAGCCTCAGACGCCGTGCAGCGGCCGCAGTAGGAAACTGTAATGGCCTCCGATGCACTTTCTTAGCGTGGAGAGGCGGCAAATTGAATTAAATTGCCTCGAGGGGAACGAAGAGAGATCACCGCATTATGGGGAGAAGAACGAGTGCTAAATGATGGGACATAATAATGTTTCTTTTGGTCGTTTGCAGTTCATTTGACGTTTGCTCAAATTCAGTGTGAATTAGAGTAAAATATATTAAGCGTAAAAATATGTTGTCCTATGAGTATAGGCTTAATATATTACTGAATTCCGTGCAGGCCACTCTTACTGAATTCCGTGCAGGTGTCCTCATTTTCAAGTGTTACACACACGTGTTTACACGCTGTTTTAGAACGTGTAAGGAAATTTGATATTAAAATTGGAGGTGCTTTAATTATAACATCCACTATTATTTTTTTATTACGAAAAAAAGTTGAAAACTTTTTAAATTCAAATTTATACCTATATATTACCTTAGTGACCCCATTTTTAGGTCCCCTTCAGAGCCGGGATGGACCACCCGCCGCCTAGGTAAGATACAGTCCATGAGCACTAATGTACATCATCGTCAACTATGTCTGTGGTCGGAATATAACTGTCTGTCTGGTTATAGTCGAAAGAATCTATGAACATCAGGCTTTCAGTTTATGGCGATAATCATCGGCTTTGTCACCGATATCCGAAATTGCTCATGATCCGCAACAGGGGTAGGAATCTGTTCTGGGTTTTCAAATGAACCTACCGAATTGACTGCTTTTGGGTCGGTTCGGGTCAGTCGGGTGAAGTCGGTTTCAGTTCGATTTGAAAAGTTATCATCTCAAAAAATAAATAATTGTAATCATAAGTATATAATCACAAGGGAAATAATTTAACCTGAAAATAAAATAATTTGTCCGATTTTCGAATTGATTTAATTGGTGCAACAAAATATATATTAAATAAAAATGAAATGATGTAAGTATAAAGCATGTAACTCATTTGATTAAAAATAATTTAAAACGGTTATTCATATTAATAGTTAATGTTTAACTGTGTATAAAGTTGTATTAATTGATAGTGTAAAACATGAAAACAAAAGTGAATGAAAGTGATTCATTTTTCTGCTCGGAAAGATACAATCTTGTAACACGGAAGATACAATGATTCCACTCAGATAATTTAATATCATGTGATTGTTTTAACGAAAACACAGTAAACAAGTAAATGAATTAATTAAGAAATCAGAGGCCAAAAAATAGTGAACTTTGACGTGGGGTGACTTGTATTAACATCACGGTCACTAAATAATCATGCTGGATATCCTGAAAAAGTAAGAAAAACAGTATCATATAAATAAGACATGTCTGTAAAATGAAAAATGTAATGATAATAAAATAAAAATGTTTTATGTGAATAATGTGTGAAATCTTCTCCAACATCTTTTATTAATTCTTTATTCGGACCGAATTTATAGAGTTCTGTTAATCCAACTCGTAACCAATTCTTGGTGCTTTAACAATAGATGGTGTCAACCAAAACCGCGTAATGCACAGTACTCGTCCGCTCGTAGTACATTGAGACTTAGAAGGAACAGTTGTTACTGGAATAGCTAATATATCTCAAGCGTCGGTATATAAAACTGTTTATTGCAAACAATTGTTCTTCCATCATTACGAGGTCTCAAAATGAAGGTCACGAGCAATAAACTTGTCTTCTTGATAATGATTCAACAAGCAATCTCTTCAGCCAAAAGGTCAGAAAATGGATCATCAAACACATGAGAATGAAAGTAATTATCATTACGGAATTTTGATACTGATTCATGTTGAAAACCAATAATTTGTTTAATTTGTGGTAAATGTGACTAATTGTTAAATTGAAAATTAATAACCGTACCTGAATCTGAATTTATACTCGCTCCTCCAGGCACAAGGGATGAAGTATTATCACAAATGAGTAACCCATTTGCTAAACGCGTTGTTTTTATATTGCTTTATTGAATATCTAATTATCTTATATGTGAGATTATACAATATTCTATCGAGAAACGCTGGACAAAGAATAATCTAGAAACTTTTCCACTTTTTGGTAAAATTGTCAATAATATACTTCCACCACTTGCCATTTTAAACTTTTATGTTATGTTCTCAAGAGTAAATAATGCGTTTTTCCGGTGGGCTACTGAAAGATAAGTTATGTATTATTTACCTAGCGTACATTACTTAAACTATATACTACTACACCAATGCTCTAATAAAGTATATTGTTTGAATGACAATATAATTCTTGACTATTGGGCTACATAACTTGACAGTAAAAATATTCTATAGTTAACGGTAAACAATGACCTAAGATTTCAAATGTTCATGTTTCAGTTAAATTATCAATACGTTATTTTTGATAATTTAACTGGTACTTGAATTTTGTCATTCGTTTATCATTTTCTTGTTACAATACGAAGACCAGGAGAGGGAAGGTGAAGACAAAATCTGTTTTGGTGTGTAGAATACAACATCGTTTTAGTTAAAATCTGAAAGATACAGTTTCAATAACCCGATCGGTTAACCAATCCTGATCAGCAAGTAATAGCGATTTCTTTTTCAAAATATGCAATGTTTTATAGCTTACCATTGTAAATGTACTTGGAAACACGTAGGGCATGATTACCGCTGATTTTCATGAAAATGTGGCAAGTTAACATGGTAAACACAACTATGTAATTGCTGACCTCATTTTTTTTTTGGGGGGGGGTCTCTAAAGACCTAGTCGTTGACGAGGCCCAATAATAATAATAATAATAATAACGGCAACTTTTTTTCATTCAGTTTCATTCACAAAACTGTTAAAACTGTAACAGTACACAATAAATTGCTTATTTTAAAAAATAGTTCTTGTAATATTAATATATCGAGGAACACAGGTATAGTGTATATAAGATGTCTTCGCAGGTAATCCACTCCACACTTATGTCGTTAAGAGATTAGAAGGAATACAAGGAAACAAATTTAAGTGCAAGAACATGTATTAAATGTTGTACTTAAATCTATTTATGTTTTTTGCGCTAAATCCGAATTCCACCGTCAATAGCAGGATCGTATTTTAGAAACATGGAGGTGAATGAGGTTTATTGCCTATGCAAATATTACTCCTGCAAAGTGCTAAGGAATTAAAACTATGTGGAAAATACCGATTTACGGCACTTGTTTCCTAGAACAAATCAGACTTGCATTTTACTAAATCTCACACAAGAATACAACTCATATCAACACAATGCAATTTAGATGAAGAATGCGATCTTTCTGAATAATTTAATACGTTATCATAAATGAATCCAAATTAATACAGGTTCTTTTGAGTGCTCCAGAATTCTTTCTGCAGGAAAGTACGTTCGTATTACTGATCTACAAAAGGCCTCTTCTACAAATAAATCTCTCTAATAAGAATATGTTTGCTCAAAATTATCTTAACTTTTAAAAGCAAAAGATCTTTGGAAGCACGAAAATTTCGGGACTGAAAGAGGGAGATGAGTTTGAGAAATTAATATGGGGAAAGATGAATCAGGACTCTGAGAGAAAAAGATACAAGTTTACCCCTCATGTATATACCTTACGTCTTATACAATTCGAAAAGTAATGGAAAAGTAGAAAAGTCAATCAAATTCGATGTTCTTCGAGGCAGCTTTTACAAACTTTTGCCTCGTAGGACATATCTTTGGTACCGAATGAGAAGTTAAAGAAACATTCGCAGAATAATATTTTCGAATACAAGATGTGAAAGGAAGAAGCAGCGAGAGGGTGATGAAGTGTTGCCGCTGTAGGTGCAATAGAGATTGAAGTATGCGAATATTGAGAGATCGTGATATTAAACTCGTGTTGTTAATGTTGTGAAACTTGAAATTACAAACCAATTATTTTCTACCTATACGAGTCTTTAACTTACGAGGGCAAGTCAATGTGTAAGTCGCAAATGTCAGTTTCCCCTCTACCGTTTTAAATTACGAGAACATTTTTGCCGGCAGATATGTATGCTTGTCGTATAGGCTGTGTGACATCTCGTAGGGACGCAGTGAGTCAAAGGCAGCCAGTGCACGATGGTGGTCGTGTTGCATGAGTGTACACGAGAAGAACAGCGTATAGTTGTTCGTTTCTCGCCGCATGTGACTTGACAATGGGAGAGATTCTTCTGGATTATGATGCCTCTCTACACATAGCAAAACCAACGCTGGAGTTGTTGTGAACATTTCGATAGGTAACATTTGCAACATTCACCGTACAGTCCCGACTTAGCCCCCAGTGATTTCCAGCTGTTCATAAAACCTCCTTTGAATTATTTTGGTATTAAAGCGAGCCAGTATGTGATGGAAGAGCATACCATTTGTAACAGGGTGAAGATATCAGTGTTCGACACCTGGTCAGTAATTGATGCAGTTAGTAATAGATATTAGTACATGACCCCCTTTCTTAAATGCGAAAAAACAGATCCTACTCGTGACGTACAAAAAGGTCTCAGACTGGTTTCTTAGCAAACAAGATAAGGTTACGCATAAACAAGTGACAGTTGTTCGGCGTTCGTTTTAAGACTCGACTAATGGCTTAATACAACATTTTTTCATTCACTATCTGTAATAACTGAATGATACCTTAACGGTTTTTTTTCGTGTATTTCATTTCTAAAGTTGTTTTTTTCAAGTACTATTAAATACAATAGTTTTGTGATTGAATACGTAAGAAAACGTAACAAGTATATCAATTATATTTAAGATATAAAATTATAATGATTGAAAACGGCTCATTATATTTTATAGCATAATAAAACTCTAATGTCCAGTTCTTATTATTTTAGTTCATATAATATAACAAAATAATAATGTGTATTATTATTAATTATTTTATAATGAGTATGTTAGCATCCCTACAACACAGAACACTTCATAAGTACTATAGGACGTTACAAAATATAGATGAAACGATTAAGATGATAAGACAGGTAATATATTTATAGAATTTAATTGAAAAAGCTATAATACAAATAAAATAGCGCTGAACTTTCTTGAAACATATTTATGTATTATTTATTTTTATACCCTATCTAGATTATGTTTTGTCTGACTTGATACATAGTATCAATTTTTATGTGATTTTTAACCTTCCCCGTTAATCAGTAGAATTAACCTTCGATAGTGCCGCCATATTCTCCTTGAACTCTTTTTTAAACTTAGAAATAATTCTATGAAAAAAAACAAACGAATATACGTACGCGACAGATAAGAGTTTTCACTCCTGAAAAGCAGCATCACACGGAGAACCGAGTGCATACTGACTTCGATCATAGATTCAACAAATATATCCTCGAGCTCTTGCTATTCAAGACACGTCCCAATTGAAGCCGTATAAAGTTAGAAAACGTCACTTTAATACAAATCAATTCACATCAAGACACGTCACGTAATGCAGGTACATGTCACTTCAGGCTAAGGACACGTTCGTAACATACCGTCTCGTATCCGACCTCCACTAATATTACGTTACGACACCTGTCGAGATCAAGTCAAGTGGAAAACGAGCATTTCTTATGTTACATATAACCAGGGACCATCACCGAGGTTGCTCCAACTTCACTCTGGATTTTGAAATGAGTTTTATATACAGTGCAATACTGATTTCGGCAAAGAATGATCTCCTCCATGGGTGTAGTCAAGGAGTGAGGGGACGGAGAGGGGCATATTGCTCCTGCCTAAATAATCAGAGAGCAAGTACAAAAATAAAAGTGGAAGTACAGACATAATTTTTAGGTGTAAATCCCATACCAGATCAATACATTTACATGCAAATCCAACTCATTTTCCTTTTTGAAAATTAAGTGAATTATATGAATCATGTGGACGCCTAAGACGTCTCAGTAGAAGAATAACTGTAGGGAAAATTACATGATGGGAATGGGGAAATTAACTGTAGGGATGATTTAGATGTTGACCAAACATCTAAAGAAGTGTCCTTCAAAAGGTTTATCGAGGTTACATGTGGTTGTTATGGTCTGCCTTGGGAGTACTTCGATCGATAGTCTGATAACGATGATAAAAATTAAATATTTTTTCATTGCTCTATTTACTTAATAGTTGAGGATGACACTCAGAGAGAGATTGCAAATTAAATAAAACCAGTATATTTCACTTTGATAAATTTAATAAATTGTGAGGTCTTGTAGCCAACTCTTGCGCAACAAAAAATGTTGATATAATAATATTAAGTCTTAAAACTTTTCGGAAATCCAAAGTAATTCTTGAATAGATGTCGCACAAATACTCTGGAGCTCACTCAGTGAAACACAGAAAAATATTTCCAGAAATTTTTTTTCTAATAAAATATCTTCATCTAATCATATTTCGACAGATTATTTCATCGTGAGTGGTAATACAAATTCAAGACCAGAAAATAATTAATATGCAAATTTGACAGAATAAATTAAAATCAATCTGAAGGTTGAAGATACAGTTACATTTTTTTCCAGGAAAACGATTATCTATATCAATATTACATAACTTAAACAATGCGATAACTGAGACGTTTCATGAAATTGTTTATTAATAAATTTAAATCGATCAATTGTTTATTTTTAAAATTACGGATCTCAGAATATTTTGACAAATAAAAGTTTTTTCCTTAAAAAATGCGTGAGAAGCACTGTAGATTTACAGCATGTCAACGAATTCTACGTGCATCATTATATAATCTCATGATGGAGTAGGATGATGTGTAATAAATGAAGTATACTAAAATTTAATCATGTACTAGTTATATTATACGTCTATTAATATTTGCTTCAAAATACTACTCTAAGATTGAAAATTATGATTATTTTGAAAGTATATCCAAAATAATGTTCAATATTTTGGTTTAATGAAGGAGAAAAGTTTTCTAGACTTTGTTACCCGTTCCTTTAAGCTTATGAATGAGTAATATTTAAAGTAGAGCAATGGGACACTACACCAAGAGTGAAAATAATTTGGATTCCTACCCGATGTAATTTAGTATCCGCATCTCCGCTTTATTCTGGGTCTTATGCGAGGGAATTCCATTGTAGAAGCGACACCGCGCCATCCGTGAAAAGAGTGTGGGGGTGGGGGGGTGGAGGGCAGCGTCCAAAAGGAAACAGGACGCAAGCGAGTCAAACGAGAAACGCCGGAAACGAGAGACTGGATCCGGAGGGAGTTGCGCCATGTTTACAACTCAACGCCTCGGGTGGGAGACACTGAAGTGATGGAAGACTTGATATTCAACGCAGCGTATAAACGGGAACATGAGTTTCTTTCAGTACGTTCGGTTTCTTGACCGCTGCAAATGACCCCTGGGATGCTGGTTAATACTCTCTCGTACAGTGCCGACGGTTTATTTGCAGGCATAACCTTGATTAAGAGTCTTCGTGCGAGAGATGTAGCAGGGATATGTTTCTACAACAAAGACTCACTATCGGAATAAAAATAATAGAATAACCCGTCTCTACAAAAATTGGGAAATGTCCAAAGCAGCCTATCCTGTAAGGTTTAGATTTGTTCAATATTTTAATATTTTGCTAGTTCAATATATTGATACTGATATAAAAGAATTAGGTCATTTAACATTATCAGATGGAATGAGTAAGACACAGATAATAATTTATTTACGAATGTTTCCTCATTCCTTTGTCATATCATTTCCCACTCCTTTGTAATTTTTGAAATTCACGCCCGCCAAGGTGAGAAATTGTTTTCCCATTATGTACAATAATATAACAAATTTTAATTTTTGTCGGTACCTAGGTCCTACATGTGGTTCCCCAGACGCCCACTACCCGCCCAGGAATACGTGGAGACCAGTACACTCAGTTCCTTGCCATTTCAACCTCCTGGCTTTTCGATACTATTTAATTTATTCCAAGTTCTTTTGCCATATTTCCCTCAATGGTTTAAAATGACAATTTATTGGAAAGGAAAATATTTACTTTTAGAAACTTTATTGAAACTCAAAAAGTCAGAATGCCCCTTCCCCCAAAAGGCGCCTCTTTCCAGCGAGCTGTACGGTGATATTTACGCCACTGATGATATGTGTTCACACTCTTGGTCGCTACTTACTACTAGAAACCAGACTACAACACTATTTGGCATCTCGAAGACGCAATGCCAGTCGGAACCGCGGCAGAATAGAGAGTTTGCAAACAGTATAATTGTTATTCCCACTTTACATAAACAAAAATATCCTTGATTACCTTCAACTTCTCTTTCGTATCTTGCGTTTTAGTTAATGTTGATAAACCGTACGTCAAAACTCAATTCATCTGCCATCTTCGTATTTTAATTTTCCACCCTTCAGTGTTTCCGCCCTGGGAAGCCGCCTACGCTGTCTTTATGGACGAACCGGTTCTGGTACAACCCGCACAACTTAACTCCCGCTCTACCTACCAAGCCGAAAGTGAGGATGTTGGGGCGATAGAGGAGGAAAATAAACGCTATTCTGAAAACATTTGTCATTCAGAGCAAAGGGTTTACTAATCCACGATGAAGCCGTTTTCGTATAATGTGAGACCGTCCCTTTAGCAGACCGAGCTGTAGTTTGCAGGCTGGCTAGTAGTTACCGGGCGAGAGCGGGTGTTATGTTACCCGGCTATAGTTGGTCACATAATTGTGTCGTATCTCCCTCCCTTTCTTACTACTCTACCAGTGAGGCGAGTATCGACTGACAGCTGGCACCAAAGGGGCTATGAATATTTGGGCATATTAAATATAGCTGACATGAGAAATTGCGTGCTCTAAAGTTGTGGACATTGCTGACGGTCCTCTCTTTATTAAGGCCTCTACCTGGAAGTGGTTGAGTTGGAGAATGAACTGAGGGGAACTAGGAGTGAAGTTGGCGCAAGGGGTGATGATGTGGAGAGGGGGGGGAGTGAGTTGCGAAGGAGTGGCACGGTTGGACGAACAGCGCCCTGCTGTCTCTTGGAACTAGTAATGCTACACGGTGTTGGATAATCAGTGTACACGACCGAGCAGTCTAGTTTTTGCGACCAAACACGGCTCAATTTCAGCTCAACAGCTCAGCTAAGTAGATGTTTATTGTTACGAGTATGTTAATGGAGAAAAACCGTGAGAGAGTACACATACTTGGGCCAAAGTATGGGACAATCAACCACTTACCTGGGTTCATAAAACCGAGACCGGATAAACTGCGTAACCTTTAATATTAAAAATGTTTTGTAGAAATAATTGCTTTAAAATAATTTTTTGTAACGTTCAACGCATTCTTTTGTAGTTTTTATCATATATCGGGAAATAATATAGATATTATTTCCACGGCTATTAGTTTACTTTCACTTTTCGCTCCAAGTTCCAAGTTTAATTGAGTTTTAATATAGGACTAACCTACAAACTACAAACCTGTCGTTACATACGAAATATTTTCAAACAATATTTGTGATCAATATTCTAATTTTCATTAGATGGGGATCATTGCTGTGGAATTGCCCGAATTACGAAATTCAATTTCCGAAAGTCACTTCTAATGTTACTAAATCTTGACTAATGTTCTGTGTACAAAAATGTGTTCTAAAATAAAGAATACGAGTCATATCAATTTTTTAAAATTAATTAATAAATGTACCATCGCTCACGATATTGTAAACACTCTTTGTGAGCCAATTAACATAATATCACTACGCTTGTGAAACAAAATACCAGTACAAATTGTAGCTAAACCGGTACAATTAAATCACAGGGAAAATTGGATGTTCTTCCGTTTTGTACGATAAACGTTTTTCTTTTATTTAGCGAGACATTTTTATTGACATGAATAATTGGAGATATTACTTTTCCCTCATCTGCAAGCTGCATGCAAGTGTCACTCTATTTCATATTTAGCATTGAACAATGTGAACAGTATAGAACAGTTATGAATGGAAGAAGCGAAGTCAGTCGCGTCCGAGATGTCATTTGTTAGGACTCAAGTAATCAAGTAAACTTCTTTTCAAATAAATGAGTCAAGTAACGTCTTTTCTTGTTGTAATTTTTAAATGCTGTTATCTCGGAAAGGTGAAAGATGAAACAATTTTAAAACCTCAACATATCTTTTAAAGCAATTAAGTCTGATACTTCATTTCTGTGGCTCGCTCGAACCAGTTACGTTGAAAAGGAACTATAATTTGCGTATGATAGTAAATTTTCCAACAACAAATGGAAAAAAAATTATTTCTTGGTATTTCCACAGAAACAGGTCCACCATCTACCCCGCTACCTTGGTGACGCCTACGCTCAATAAAATATTACCAGCGTAGGACTTTCATGATAAATCAGTAAGTTTTTCGTTCGATAACGGGAAAAAATAGCATTCTGGTTCGTATACACCGTAACGCACGATTTCGCAGAGCCTGAGAAATATCAAATTATCTTTCCATACCGGAAAAATATTAATAATTATATAGATATTATAAGGATATAGGAATATGGCAGAGAACTGTTAACTTGTTCTCTTCGCTGAACCCATGGCAGAAGGACCTGAAATTCCAGTCCCAGATTTTCAGATATTTTCGTGAATCCTTTTTTTTTTTTTTTTGACCGGTCCTAAATTTGGGGTCAACTCTAAGAATAAGTGATTCCGAAAAGACCCAAAATTCATGGATTTAGACCGATCCATTAGAAGATTAATATAATAGTAATGATAGTGTATGGGTCTTGTCTCCCGGTGATGGCTCATTTTTCTTGTGTTCGCAACTTCGACGTTCCGTCTTCCACTACCAGATGGCAGCGAAAGTCGGATGTAAACAAGACCTTAGATACATAGGGTTCTCACAACGGCGGCCATATTGATGCTATTGGTCGGTCAACAATGACGCAATGAACGAAGAACGATTCGTTCCTTGGGGTTTATGAAATGTCGAATTACTATGATTAGAAAAGGAAGCTAGCATCATCATGGAGGTTCTAAGTCATGTGATTGCAATCGGGTCTTATCGATGCTCATCTATGTCAACAAAGCGCTCTTCAAAGGTTCTATCTATTGCCTTGGATATCAATTATTTGGAACGAACAATATATTTTACGTTAAGAAAAGACTGACATCTAAGGTACATTGCAATATGGTTGATTTCATAATACAGTGTAAAGATGTTTGTTTGTTTCCAATTATTTATTTTAATTTGAAGGTGTTGTTCATTTAAGAAATAATTACTGCTGTTTAGATGGACTTGTGTAATTGTATGTAGTGTATGTTAGACAACATAGGGAATTGCAATCAGTTCATTTGTTACAATTCTAATCATTAGCACTCAATTTTAAATTATTCTACCTGCAATTGGTAGATTCTATGGTGCTAATTAAATAAGTTGAAACAGATCTCACATTTCTCAATTCCAAAACAGTTAGGAGAGGGGGGTACCTCTCCCCAAATGATGCTTCTGGATAGGTTGGTACCTTGCTTGTTTCCGGAGATACATTAGTTAATTGTCATCCACGTAATCATATGCAGTTATTAATACAGTGGGAAATATTAAAAGAATATTTCATCTCTTGTTTATATATCTCTTGTTTGTTTTTTTCAGTCAGACTGCTGAGACTTAATTTCTTCCCCTTCCCCCACAAAAAGATGTCTCAACACATTTCTGAATGCATCTCGTATGATTTTTGACCGACCATAAGAGAAGGGCTGTTATTTTCGGGTCTGCGCGAAGAGAGGCAAGACCGATAATAAAGGACGACACAAAAATTATTTCAAACCCTTCTGCCATGGGAAATGTAGTGACTTCGATTAATCTCGAAAGTACCTTAATTCTATGAAAAATGTACTACAGTTGTATTTAATCAACGGTCAAAAAGGTTTACTTATGTAGGACGGAGTTATATAAATAGTATTATTTTTTGGCACATGGTATCGGGACAATATATGCTTACTAAATACACTAGATGAATACATAACGATTATTTTAAAAAAAATCATAGTTTGATGGATAGCAGGATTTATATTACTATTATTGGCACTCGGGGGTAATGATTTGCTTCTTCCGTACAGCATCAGATACTTGACGGTGTAAAAGCCAAACGATGATAATAGTTTGATTAAAACTTTTCACCCTTGGGGTATTAATCGCATAACTTATTTTAAGTATTAAAGTAAAGAAGTATATTTCTCTTGTTTTATTCTTAATACATATTCCTGGTATAATCATGCTTTCTTCTGTTTCTGGAAATCTCTTCATTTTCTTTCTCATTCTCGGGACGATTGTCCTATTCAACATACAAAGCGTATTCTTCACCCACATTTCCATTTTCACGACTTCAGCTTTGCATATCCATTTCTCATGCACGCTTCGCTCAAATCTTCGGAGATGAATCCATTGCGTCTTGCTTTCGTAACTTCGCTGCACTCCCTTCTCCTCCCCCAACAATTCTTTGGATTCTTCTCTTCCCTTCTTTTCTTTCATTTGTCTGCCTAGTTTGAACCGTATTAAAAGCAGAAGGTCCTGTCATTGGAGTATTTCATATTCCTCTCTCACTCATTACTCTGGAATTTCTTCAGAACCAACTTCTCACGTGGTTGGTGCTACTCATTATCTCTGAGGGGCAAAACGTTTTAACGAAAAGAATGTAGAAATAGTTTTAATTCGTAGAAAAAGAATATTTAAAACATTTTATTTCTACAATTGTTGTTTGAATGTACGATATGATTAGTAACGGAAAATATATTTCTATTCTCTGAGATGAGTATGCTATATACTGGGGGATTTATGATTATCATAGTCCACAGACATAAATTTTTAAAAAATGAAACAAAACTCTACTTTACAAAATTGGTATACTAATAAAAATTAATGGTTTGTCGACTATGACTGGTGAATTAAAATTTTAGAAAGAAAAAAATATAAGAGGAAGGCTTTATAACAAACTAAAAGATACCGAATTTATTCTGATTGGTCACTCCAGGATTTAAATTTGATTGCTACTTTAAAATGGAAACGTTATTTAGCAGAATGAAGTCCGATGATAAAATAAAACAGTAATTGTAAGGAATTCGTTACACTACTCATGTAGTATAATTTATTCCAAACCGTGACCAAGAATGCGTATCCCACAAATGTATTAGATACCGACCAATTTTTATAGCATTAGATTCTACGTCTTGTTACCACAAAATAAGAAATACTCGATCTCTCATATCAGCACTCAAATCGTTCCCGTATTTAGAATAAAGTTTTTATTGATACTATACCAGGAGTACGTCTTCTTTCCTGTTATATTTTAACACGGTGGTCAGAAAGTTATCGCCATCAAAGAAAAAATAGAGCTATTTACGCTTTATATGCTATTTATACTGAAATGAATTACAAAGAGTAATTTACCACTATGGAACCAACTATGGAACTGCAATAGATGTTAGTGCTTGATAGTCATTGCCAATTCATTTTTCCTTAAGTAGTCAACTGCAATGGCTTCTTTCACGAGTGAAGTAGGAAAAGGAACTTAAAAATAACTTTTCTTCTCCAGTTCAGCAATAATTTTCAAAATTTTATAAATTTTAATAGAAACACATTAACTTATTTTAAATTATTTAATCGTATGATCAAAACAATCGTAATTTCTTTTGACATCCTGTACCGTCACGGAATAATAACAGCCATATACAAATCTAAAGAGTGCACCGATTTAAATGGTTACGGTTCAATCGTGACTATGCTCTATCAAAGCAAAATAGTAAGCAGATCTTCTTTGTAAATAGTTGTAGTCTACCAACGTGACATTCCAACCACGAATCAACAGTTAAAAAGGGGAAAGTCCAATGGTAATTTAAAAGCTTTTTAGTTTACCATGTTTTCAAAGGGGTTTCATTATCTTAATAAATACAAGAGAAATTTTAAAGGTATTTTCGAGTAATTTTGAACACCTTAGAATTTGTCAAGTGTCCCCGATTAATCAAAAGCCAAAGTTGTACAATGTCCCCATTTCAATAAATTATGATAAAGGCATGATATGTATGATATAATATTAATTTTACCCAGATAGTTGAAAGTAATGTTTCTGGATTTATGATCAGTGATCATATTACAAAACGATCACAAAAGATAAGTAAGTGTCCCTTCCTTTACGTTCTGTTTGCCTTTGCAGAAATCTCTCACATTTTGAGCATCATTCAATAAGATATTTATATCATATTTTATAATATTTTCTTATGTTCGTAATACTAAATTTAAAAATGTATACTGTATTTTTTACTGAAAAATAGTAATTACTTTGTTATACCATATACGTGTTTAGCAGAGAGAATCAATATATATCAGGTCAGCTATGGACCACGAAAGACGGGTACCAGTAAGGCTCAATTGATTTGAGTTTACTCACAAGACTCGTCGTGATTTTACCGAGATTGGAGGAACAGCGTCTAGATATGATCCAGACCACTGTATCCGAGCATTACAACTGTGATTGTTAGTCGCAGAGGTCGGACTCTTTGTAAATCCCAACATGGATACAAAGAGCTACAAATTTTATCGAACCCGGGATGACTTCGTGACGAGCAATCACGCTGACACCGTGGCCACGACAGGGCTATATATACTTCTACATGTTTGGGAGGGTTGGACACCGTAACTAAGTGTTTCGTCCAATTTGTGAGTGATTTTTGTGTGTTTTTCTAACATTTGCATATAAAACATTACTCCTCTCACTTTTTTCTGTGGTCATACAATACTTTGGTTTCGAGATTGGAACACTGTCCCAAAACAAACTCTCCTCCCACTCCTGAAAAACTACCAACCCCCGCCAACACATCTTCCACTACCACCGTCAACACACTCTCCGTTTCCGTACCCTCGCGTCTTTCATTACTTTTTTATTGTCCCTTCTTACCCACGACTCAGCTCGCGCCCTGATGACATCCTTCATTTATTTCTCCCCTCCTCTTCCATCACAGTGTCGAGGGTGGAAGCTGCGAGGGATGGAGGGGACATGGAATTCCTTGTTCCGTACAGGGAGCGCGGATGTGGCGGCCTTCCGGTGCGGACTATCTCGTCACCCACCCCCATCCCCCCGACACCGCTCTGCAATCCTCGGATGAAGTCTGTCTGCTAGAAATATTTCAGCGGTTGTGTTCGTGAGAATAGGGCAAATGTTTCACACACGATCCTTGCGAGTCATTTGAGTCTGGTAATATATCCTCTGCATGACAGGGTGAGTGAGTGAGTGAGAGCGGACACATAGCTAGATTGCTGCCCGCGCTATTTGTCTCGTGAGGATATACTGGATTACTCTATATATTCATACTTAGAAACTTAAATTAGTAAATTTGGCAAATTAAATTCTTGTATCACTAAACGGTATGAGATTAAACAATTAATCATTTAATTTATTATTATAATGTCGGTATACTTTTATTAATTGTTATAATTGAACATTTAAACATAAATTGTCAGGTAAATTATAAACTGAATAATATAAACTTGTTATACCCTGAGGTACATGTGAATTAGGTACGAAATTCAAATTATAGCACTTCTAAAAATATTTTTCCTTTACTGAAATTTTATAAGGAAGTTTTGAAGAAAAAAACAAGGAATATATTCGGGATACAATATATAAAATAAATTAAAAATTTTTGTGTGAAAATAAAAAGATTAAAATAAACTGTTGCAAAATTTGGGTAAATTTTCAATAGAACCTCGTGTCTACCCCAAAGTTTGTGGGTGGTAGATATTATTAATGAAAAAGATTTCCATTATTTCTTTACATTCGGATATGCTAATTTAATTTTAACGACGAGTGCCCAATGACAATGATAAAATGTTCTACAATGAGTATCCGCTGGATTTATTCAAGTAGTAAACCAACGTTTTGATCTTGACGAACCATATTAGTTTCGGATGGAAAGACTTAATCAATCATGTTTTACAGCAGTACTCATCAATAACAATGCTGCGTCTTCCACAATCTAGATAATGGAAAGGTACACACTCGTATAAACCAGGATACATGCATGTCCCTTAGGTCCCTCTCTGCTCCGAATTTATGAAGATTCCCCCCCCCCATTTTAATAAAAATTGAGCCCCTTTGGTACCTCAAGGTTAGTGCTCTTGTTCACCATGGTTCAATTCCCGGCGCGGTGTCAGAAAATTTGTAGCTTTTCACTTCAATGTCTCAGTTTATATAGCTGAGATTGTTGAAACGTTAATCCTCTGCGGTTTACCACCGCAGTTGTAGGCCTAATGCGGCAATCATTTTATTTGACGCTTTTTCCCTCAAAATGTTTCAAGATGAGTCTAGAAATTATGCCCACGTACAACTGAACCTCACCAGCGATCGTTATCGTGGTCTGTATTTGGCCGAAACGAATACGTACGATAGAGAGAAATTTATATATTAAGAATAATAGGATGGGGATAAACGTATAAATGAGCTGAAATATGCACATAAACGTACTGTTGTAGGGGAGTGCGACGGTTGTTTTTCCCATTCGGTCGAACTGGATGAGATTTTCATCCTCGTTTCTTTCTAACAACTAAGGATTGACAATTTACAAGACAATTGGTTGTCATATGATGAAGAAAGAATTCCCGTGTTGATATTTTAATATTTTAATGTAAATTTTACCTTATGATGACTCATATCAGGGTCATGTAATGTCATAATTAACTGGTGAAATATATTATGTGAATTTAATAGGGGTGTGCATTTTATTATAGTTTAAAAACAATGAAAATAATGAATAATTGAATTTTGTTTCTAAAAGTGATAAAGATATACAAATAATGATACCATTTCAAATTCAGAGAGAAAAATATGGGAATGTTGAAGGCGAACAGCAAAGAATGAAGTGCCAAGGTGAGCAAGAAAGATATGTCGTCGCTCACCTTCGTTTGGACCGTCTCCACGCAGTACTAAACTTCAACGCCGCATCTAGAAAAAGACCTACAGCCTTACGACTTCACTGGCAGGCAATTGCTATGCTCTTTCGTGGGTTACTCTTCGGACAGTGGGTTGGACAAACATATGTTATAAGTGTGTTCCGATGTTATTATTCAAAATCATAAATCATATTAAACACATATGTATAATATAAATAAATAAAACATCTAAGATATATTTTACATATTACAAGTATTTTTATGACTTTTGAAAGAAAAAGAGAAACGATAATTGTTTCTTCAAATATTGCTCACATTTGAAGTTACTTAATAGATATTAGATTATTTAATTCATTGCCAAATAATGTAAAAATTGTAACTTATAAGAGATTAACTATAAAGAAGAAATTAAAGAAACGGATTAGGACTAATGTTTAGATATTTGTATATATTATTTGTGGGTTATTTGTTACTAGTTTAAATTTGTATAATTGTTAAAACGCCGCTTTTGTCTGTTAAATTTAGCTACAATCATCAGCGATAGAATTATTAATGATTACATAAGTAACAATATAGGATTACTGTTAGTTGGTGTGTTTTCCTTTTTAGTTCGTCAGTTCTAGTATGTATTTTTTTTGTATCAAACCTGCGTACTGGTAATTAATTTACCTCTGTAAAATTTTCTAGTTTAATAAATAAATATTTTAAAAGACACACCTGATAAAATGTACTGTGGACTACAAAATGCGAGTCATATTCACATCCGCCTGTAAAATTATGTTACTTAGGGGGTCACTAACTGAATTACAAATTTTTGTGTATGCTCTATGATATTGTTATTATTTTTAGTCAGGCTTTACAGGTGCTTGGAATCCACTAGGCAGAGTTCCTAATCCGATTCACCCTACCTTGGGCTCACTTCCAGTTATCGGTAGCTGCGTAAGTGTGAATGAAATGATAACTGTTGTGGCCAGATGAAACGCAGAGGAAAGAGAAGTGCCCAGAGAAAATTTCCCTTAGAAGAGAGACATACCGATATATCCTCTACATCTCTCTACTCGAGTCACCCGTCAATTCACTCCAATCACACTTCCATAAACAGGTCAACCAAAATGATTATGGATTATTCTTTGAGGGAAGTAATGGCGCTTGAGAGCGACACTCCCGCAGTGCTTTGCTTATTTTTTCTTTATTCATATAAATTATATTTTCTATTCTAAATTAGAACACTCAACATTTGGCAAAATAAAATTATAGGAAGACTACTTAATAGGGAGAGTTCGATACAATATTTCAAGTGTTTTGTCATGAGATATTTTACTCTGCCTTTTGTACCATATCGTTAGGTTATTAGTTCTCCGTACTATCCAAAATGATAAACGTGTTCCTTTGCTTCTTTTTTCGTATCCGCATGGATAATTCATTCCTCCCACCCTGAGCATTTTCGTACTTTGCCTTTAGCATCATTCGAACTCTCGACCTCGGTGTCAGAAGGAACCACGTCACCGTTTGTTTTGATAAGTGACATCTTTGTTCCCACCCACTGTCCGAGCACTGAGCGCTATTGCAGCCGATGGCACGGGGCGTTCCCGCGCTGTGTCAGTGACGTTCGCGGGAGTCGAACCGCGCCCCTCCGCGCGTCGTTGCTTCACGTGTTATGCAGCGATTGCCAATGCGCGAAAGGGGAATGGAGCAAAGAGTTTCAAAATAGGTTGGGGGAATCCCCTAAGAAGGACGGAGATTGCGGAAGGAAATGAGGAGGATTTGCAAACATCAAACTGCGTTGCAAAAGTAATACAACAGCGGAAGACAATTAACAGACATTACAGACAATAGTTTAGTGGTAGGTCTCCGACACCTCCGTATCGCAGAGCGGTAGAGCAGGGGTTCAAACCCAACTCAACCGAACTAAGTGAGGTTTCCAGCTGGGGTTTCCCTTACGCATTCCAGACAAATGTCGGTTCGGCACCATTATCTCCTCGGTAAGTCAACATCACTCCTTCCCGATTCCCTCGCCGAAGATGCGGTAAGGTGGAACAGCAGGTCTCATGACCCGAACCTCGACATGAAATAAATGAAAAACAGAGAGGAAATGATGTAACTCCGAGTTCATGAGAATGATACAAATTGTATTGACCATAATTTGTGTTACAAATCCGATTAAAACCGAACACCATATTAACTGTTTGATATCTTCGTTTTTTCATGCGGGAGTTTTGCCACTTTTATTTTCCTTCTTTGCATGAATGACACGATCTCTGTTGCTCACAAAACAAGAATTTTTTGCCAAAAGAGTAAGACATTAAAATTATATGTAGGTCCTCTAATACTGTAAGGTTTCCTATTGTAACGTTGGTTTGATTGTACGTAGAAATTGAAACCAGGAAATAAATATTAGTTGCCCCAGTTGAACCAGGTACTTAGCAGACTTAAAAAGTTGGATTTGCAACTTCGAAAAAGTCATATTTATCTAATAATTTTGTTCGGATACTGACGCATTGTTAATCATTTCATCTTTTTACAACATAACTTTCAGTTAAATCTTAAATTGAATGACTACTAAACACATGAATATTTTTTTGTGATTTTTGCTTAGGAAGGTTTTTTAATTAAATAGATTAGTTTAAGTAATTGAAAAAGTGTCCTCTGTACGGTAGAAACTAAGTGAAAGATTTTCATTGCCATTAGCATTCGTGATATCATAATATCTTGTTGTATGACATATACTATGTGGTAATGAAAGTTGGCTGAAATAATTTAAAATTAATAAAAATAGCGAAATTAACCGATTAAAATTTTTCTCGTCTTCTATGATAGTTTAAAATAATATTTTAAATGGCCTTGTAAATCATCAAAGCAGAAACTCAAAATAAACAATGATAATCAAATAACAATATGTAATCTGCCCGTGTCCGCTTGAAAATTCAAAGGTTTTCTAGTAAATTTTGTCTACTTACAAGGTCGTTCTAAAAATTTAAATTTAAAATAAAATATGGTTTTATGTATCCAAACCGCTTCTACCAATGAATCATGGGAAAATTAAAATTAAAATATTGCATCATATACCATAGGACATTTTTAGAATCGTCAGATTCGTCTTGCGCTGTACGAAGTAGACACTCATCCCGTCCCCGGTCGTAAATTAAAATCTTACGCCTTTCGAAAGGAAAATAAACGAGACGTCTACGAATGGATCCGGGTTCGATCCTTGATGGACGCGCCCTAAATGTCACTGCTCGCGACCGGCCATGGTCTCAGTCACCCATACTGTGCTCCTCGCCGCCCGGACAGAGGTCACTCCGCCGATACATTGCACAACGAAGAAAACAAATCGACCTCTTTGTGCGCGCCCACCAATGCATGGCACCCAACTCTTCCCGTTCACCTTTTCCTAATGGGAGAGTTTATGTCGAGGGATAAAGCGCAATGCTTTGAGACTTTTCGTTCAGGGAAATATACACTTGTCATCCGAGAATCTTTCCATATAGATCTTTTTAGAAGAACATGCAAGACATTACTAAATTATACACGACATTCGAATGTTGACGGAAGGGTAGGGAGAAACTTTTGAAGCTTGTCTTTTCATATTTTATGGCAGTATTTTGTAAAATTATCCAGAAAATATCAATATACTCAGGGAGAGCCATTTAAAACGACCCCATAGTATTTGTAATTTTGTATTTATTCTGATATTATTTAAGTATAGTTGAGATTACGGTTTAATTATGACAATATTGAAAATCAGAGAGGTAGAATTAATTTTTCCTGGTTGGGAATAAATACAATATGCAGAAGTGAGGAAATGCCCAGACTTCATCCACTTTAATTCGAATTCTGATGACATCTTTTAAAAATCGCGGATAAAGACCTCTCTACAATGTTTTTATGTATACTTATTTTACCAAAACCACATCACATTATTTTCAAATAAATTTCTTTATGGAGTCAAGCACAATAATGTACGAAAATATGTTGGTTCGTGAGAATGTTTTGCAGTCATACTAACATGAGAGTAACAATCAGTGTTTCCACTGTATCGTGAAAGCAGTAAATGACATTACATAACGGTAGCTCAATATTTCGTTTTCAAGGCAAATAAGCGTAATAAACAAAATTACAATTATGCGAGCATTAGAAAAGTGTATATATCCGTAAGTTGATCACATATGAAGAAGGTTATGAACTATAGTCTTGACGGTGAAAGAATAGTAACGACATGTAACCAATGGATCGAAAGCGCAACGTTGTCATACGTCTGCTGTGGGGGATGGTCTAGCGTACCCGTCCCAGACGGCATGTCGTGCTACCCAGATAAAGGTTGCTATAACCAGTGAAAAAGTTAACTTCAAGCAACCTCCATGTGGTCAAAAGTTAGAAATCAATCCCTCAGTCCCTCAGGTTGCAGCATCCGATCGTAAACTCACTTTCCGCTGATACGAATAAAACACTCACGTGTCTACAGCGAGAGGAAGAGTTGGTAATCTCGCAATGCTGGTATTGGCTCCTCAACTTTCACGTGGTCTCCTCCCTATTTACTTTTTTTTGTGGGGCTTTATGGCTCGTCAACATCGAGGTCATTGGAGCCCTAAAAACTTGTACAGGTAGGGAAAATGCAGTTACGCGCTAGGGAGAGCCAACATGACTCTCCCCGCGTGTGGGACTCGCCGAATGACTCAACCATGCCCACTAAAAACCCTCATGAATTACAACTCAAAACTGTTAACGCATCACCTATGTACAAAGCTGTTATATGAGATGAGCCATTATTTTAAATGTTGATGCTCCATAGATATGGAAAAATTAACCACAACATGAAGAAATGTGCATCTAATGAAAGATACTAATGACAAATATATCGCAAAACCTTAACATGCCAGTCCAAAAATAAATCATTACCCTAAAAAATGAATGAAGGATTGTTGATTTAATGGATCAATTATTGTGTTGGCGTTGCGTTCATATTAATATAATTATTTTGACTATAATACGGGTCTATGTAATATATTATTTCTTGTCCCTGGTTCGTGTATATTTCACTTCCTGACGTAGAGATAGGTTGTCTGAAAAGTGTCATCTGCCCGTGTACGACGTAAGTCTGTTGGTTTTACGAGCCCGCTCCTACGCGATGATCACAAATACTTCCTTGTACAAACCGCGGTGACCTAAAACGGTATGAGGCGATGCGGGTGTAAGAATATTATTCTTTGAAGAGAATATGATGGTTATGAAACGCTTTGATTGTTTGTGTTGTATTTGCAAGAACTGTTTTGGACAGTGAACATTACTGATCTCTGTAGAGCAATAACCAACTTTCCAGCGCTTAGTGTCTCAAGTTGAAACTTTGATTTTGAAACCATTCCTGTGGCTGAAATTACTATGGGTCGGATGGTGACTTTCTCTTCCCTCCAGAGTTTCTTTATCTCATCCGCCAAGTCTTTATTCTTTACATTTGCTGATCTTTGTATTGTAGTTTGTCTTTGTATTGTAGTTGTTATTATTATTGTTATTATTATTATATTATTATTATTATTAAGTCATGAATAATGATATTTCTTTGCTGTGGAGAGCAGGATACTGAACCAACATTAATATAGAGAGCACCTATAAAGACATGGTAATTTGGTACAAAATAAAGAGGCAAAGATATAGATTGGTAAACATTTCATGGCAGTGTTCTAGTTATGATGAGAGAATAGTAAAGGTATTGTGAGATGTGTGCATATTTTAAGAAAGTTCAGAAATAATAACGTCAAGCGAGAAATTTGAGTTGCAAAAGAATTGTATCAGCAAAATTTGTTAAGACGAGATATTCTTAAGTTTGTGACGTAATGCTTATACCTGCTGGCACGTATACTGGAAAATATAGTTTGTATAAAGAATATGGAAGATAGATTTGAAACTTTCTCAGAGGTAGTTGGGTAACACCATTCTTGAAAAAAAAAATGGTCTCAAAGTAAATAAATAGTAAATGATCTGAAATTAGTGAAAGAAATATGAGTTGAAAATATGTTCCAATAGGATACAAACTCTTCCAATCAGCAGTACAAAGGTTGTGTGTGTTGACAAATTTTGCTGGTGATGAATTGTGGTTAACCCTCCAGTAGTGACATACGGTCTCACAGTCCGAGTTCGTCAAAATTCGTTGTTATAAAATAATCTATATAGGTAGCTGGAAATCTTTCCCACGTGTAGAACGTTATATCATTCTTCATTTTTGTGTTATAATTTATCTCGGTCCCCTAACCGACGTCACCACTTGTGCCTATGGTCAATCCAGTGAGCTGTTTAGTAAACTGGAGGGGTCACTATTTATGCGGGACCGTGACATTGGGCACTCTGTCAGTAAACGTATAGTAGTATTTTGTTATCCTATCATATTGTCAGCATTAGTCCCTTTTGAATTAAGCAAAACAGAGCTCAACTTACTAGATCAGCTTTAACTTAACGTGCTAGAGAGAATCAGAGACACGCCACAGATGTGCCAACCCACTGAATATTAAGCGACACCCTCCGAAAGGACCTTCAACATGAGTTGTGCATTCAGTTAATATCACTGGGATCGCGTCAATTGAGATCACGCCGGAGTCACCACTAATGAATCGAATATAAATTATATGGTAAATTAAATTGTATTTATGATTAATATGCATTGATTTTTAATACTAATACAAATAATTGCTATATTTAATGGATATAATTTGTTAATAAGGAAGAAAATATAAAAGAGTCAAAAATTATAATTAGTGCTGTTTTTATTATAACCTATACATGAAACTACGTAAAGACGTAAGCAGTATGGATACAAAGGAAAAACAAAAAAAAGTATTATTCTGATATATGATATACGTAATACACTATGATATACATAATACACTAACTAATTCGCATAATTTTTTCATATGGTTATATTCATTTATTTTTAATACACTAATTAAATTCGCATACGTATAATTAACTTTTTCATATGGTTGTATAAATATATAGTACATATTTTTTCATCTTGAACTGAAAAGTATGTAATATGACTCGGAAAACCCATGTAGTTTCTGGGAAAATCCTTTTTTGTCTCGTATTAAATCACAAAAATATATATTTTCCTTTCCAAAAGACAAAGTTTATGGTTAATTACTATTTTTATGTTTTATGTAGTAGAGACTTAGATATTGCAAGTTTGTATTATTTTACTAACTTAACATGTCCGTCACACTGTAAAATCATATTTCTTTAAAAAAATTTGCATTGGGTCGAAAGAAGAACTAAACATTTACACATACCGAGGTCACCAATAACATAACAAAAATTCACAGCAGCACTGCAGAATTAAGCAGCACAATTTAATGAATAAATATATTAATATAGGAGTGAAACATTAAAAGACATTGGAGTCACAATCGTCCACACCTTACGCAAAACTCGAACCCACAAACTCCTGCTCATGCTTTAACACTTACGCCACGAGGTATGCGGTAACGTTGCGTACAAGATGCGGCTCCAATTCCTTTGAGTTCAAGGATCGTATTTTCTTGCAATGGCCAACGAACAATCAGTCTTAAACACAAGTAAGAGTAGACGTTAAAGTTCTTAACGGGACGGACGAAACTCATCAGTAGCAGTTCCCAAAGCCCGTGATTGGTTATGTCTCAGAGGGAGCTGACTTTCCCCTTCGAAGAGAGGTGAGTATTACCTATTGTATCGCCGCTGAAGGATCGTTTATGGATGAGGCAAGCGTAGTAGCACGTACGTCAGCTGTAATGTTCGTTCACTTTATAGCTACATTTATTGTATTCTGTGTCACAATCTCACTAGCGACGCGATTCCCCGCGATCCTGTACGTGTGAGTGTGACGTTGTTGACTTGCAAATAATTTCAACGGTTAATGATGCATCACTCTTGGATTTCCGAGCATGCATTGCCTTTCACATACTCGTAGGATCATACATTAAAACGCAAATGTCACAAAAAGTTTAGTTCCTTTTCTACGTAACCGGACGGAGAAATTCATACCAATGAAATATCGTACTTAAGAGCATTGAAAGATGTATTATTTATTCCCTATTGTTTGATCTTTCACATTTCATTTTCTGAGATGATAGAACCGAAATTTTATAAAAGATATCTTTACTCATTTATTGTGGAAGGATGTTACATGACTACTTGAGTCCTAACAAATGGTAGCTCTGACGCGTCTGACCATGCTCGTATAAACAATATTAGTAGGGAATTGTACATACATTACGTAATGCTCCATTGTGCGCTACAACATATTCGTACTATTCATAGCTGTTCTGATGTCCTGTTTACATTCTTAAGTGATACATTTGAAGCGGAGTGTAACTTACCTACAACTAGCAAATGGGGGAAAGTAGTATCCGCCATTTTATTCAGTTAAAGAAAATTATATAAGAATTTGCTAAATAAAGAAAACGGTCAGTACAGAATACAGAATGATAGTTTTATTCGATTTCCCGTGCGACTAGCTAGTATTACTGTATCTTACATCTGAAATGTAAAGTTTCCTTTCTCTCCTGCTATACGAAACTAATTGCCAAAAATAAGGTACATTTACAAAAATTGTTTTCTGGCGATTCGAACAATCGTAATTTTTGCTGTATGCTTTTTCTTTTGTAATTTGTTTTAAATCAAAAAATCGAATTCAAATCGAGGCACTTCCTATATTCCATTTCTGAAGTCACTACTGTCCATAATTCAATTAAAAATGTACATAGTTCTTCACCTACCTTCCAGGTGACGCTTTTCGCGGTTCACTAAACTTCGATTACGTTCTCAGAACTAAAACTGCAATAGTTGTGGTGCAAAAGAAAATAAATTACATCTATGAATCTTAAAAAACGATATAATAAATATTGCATATGCCATTTACTACTGTTACGATAGATGTCCTATTGGTTGGTACTCTTGTGTTTGTAAGATTACAGAGTCTTTACGTGTGTCTTTTATTAAATTATAGTAATTGTGAAAAATTTTCATGGAGAGATTGACGAAAATGTATGTTTTCACTCTCCATAATACCAACGAAACTTTTTGAAAATTCTGTGCGATACCGAGGAAAAAATGAGAGTTTTATCCCTGTTTCGTATTTAGAGCAGAATCTGCTTTTAAGTCCTCTGAGAATTTTATAAGTTTAATTTAAAAGATAACTCATGCACAGATCCGTGTTAATTTTTGGGTTTACTCAACATTAATCGCAATTATGTGTGTGTATAAACGAGGAAACTAAATATTACGTATTACATTGATATAACATTTATTCCATTTGTATGTTACTACGGTAATAACTCCATGTTTTTGTATATTTAAAACGTATGGGACCATGTTCGATGTTTTTTCAGGTCTTCTTTCGTTTTCTTGAATTTATAATACATTTAAATAATGGGGTTAGTTATTTTTTCCACTATTTAATTAACTAGTACAATGTAGTAAAAATATTTAACATTCATAAGATCTACATACCATTACACGTAACTTCAATGAAACATAGTGCTCTGCTCCGATAAAATGAACCATCTCAAACACAAAAATTAAAATCCACTAAAACATCCAAAGAGAGCTTAGTTTCAACGTACCCAAAACGTCAAGAGCTGTCGTCAAAAGCTCATTGGCGTGGCGTCATAGGGAGTCGTCCAAAAGATACGTAATGCATCCTGGTGGGAGGGAGGGGTACACTGCGTTACGGTGGTTTAGTTGGGTCTTAGAATCGGTGTTACGTAGCGCTAAATCTATAGCACATGTTCCAAAGGGTGGTTTTCAACCTTGAAACGAACAATTATGTGAGTGCAAATTTGACCCACGCGATACGCAATTTTCTTTTTCGAGTGGGGTATTAAAAAATTTTTGTGTTGTGTAATGTGGACGGTCCCAAAGGGAGAGAGTAATGAGTTCGCAATAGTGCACAAGAGATAGAAACGCATAGGTAGAGACCTTATGTATTGATCTAGCAATACGTTCGGCACCCTTTAAGGAGCGTTGTATGCGGTAATGCATGTGAACAAGCCAACAAGTGTCTTACGTCAGTTTCTCGCATCCGAGATCATTACGCAGGTGTGCAATGTTGCGTCGACTGATGTCATTCGCAAAGATCTGAATCCCTTGTAGAAAGCGCTTAAACGAGAATATTTCATCTGAGGTCGATCCTGGGGGTCACATAGTTTTGAAACGACGCGGAAACATATCCTAGTAATGCACTAACCTTCATTTCTAATGCGGGTTAAATCTCGCAGCGTAGTTACGGCTCAATGTTTCGTTTCTCAATGGATCATTTCAAATTTACTTCCTGAAAGTTGCATACGGATACACAAGGCTTTCTATAAAAGAAAACAAATGGGATATTTAAAAAAATGAAAATTGAATTCTATTAATAGTTATCGAACCGTAAATATTCTTATTCTTAAGCCAGGTAATTAATTGCAACTACTAGAATGAGTAAATGAAAATTGGAAAATGTTGGCTCCTAGGTTTCCATTAATAGTTATATATAACACACGACTATAAACATTCAAAGTTTCATATACTGTGAAATAAAAATTTCTTTTAAGGTTTTCCTAATGATGTATAACAGACTTAAATTCATTTACTTTCAAAAGTATCAGAAGAGAGAACGAATTGTTTATGGAATGAATGATATATCAATATTTATGTGTAGAAATCGAAATACGATACGTAAGTTACATTCCACAACTGAATAATGTAGTTTATTTGTTTAAAAAATGTATATATTTATTCACCAAACAACGTTTTATGTAAGTTATTACGAACATTTACAAAAAATATCACAATCACCGCTTTATTCTAAGACCATTAATACAGAGACGAAATTACTTTTTTCATTTAGTAGCTTTTATTTCATTATGCTACCTAATAATATTTTATAGCAATTAATAATATGTAATTATATAATGCGTAATCCTAATATACTGATATTTATTTATGTAGTACAAAACATGTACTAATTTGATATAATTAATCACCAACAATAATATGATAACGTTTATCATTAGTAATTATATATAAAGAACATTTAAGATATATAATATATAGTATTATAATATTTATAATATGATATTATTTTGATTCGTGTAACCTTTTTGAATATATTAAGCGAACTATTATTATACCTATAGCAGAACATTATAATTGAAATTGAATGTTTTTAAAAACTCAATTCAAAATGCAATTAGACTACTAACTGTTTGAAAGACATAGTTATTTTTTAATTTCGTACAATACGTGTAAAAAGTAGAAATGGATACAATAGTTTGAGTTGTTCTTATCGTGGGTGGAGGAAAAATCTTCGAGACCAAGAGATGCGTAACCTAGTGAAGCATACGGTTTTCATCGAACAAACAAACCTTTCTAAACTTCATTAATGATATATCATCTGTAAGATAATACGATTTTTCAAATTTGGGTAGAAATTTAAAAAAATGTGCATACAAGAATCCTCTTCCTATATTATGATAAAGGCCGATAACATTCCAAGTAGGTATATAATATTACAATATCCCCAAAGTAACAATAAAACTTTGAATTAAATTGAAGAAAATACCAAGGAATTAAATTAGATTTTTGTATCCAATGGAAAAAAAAGTCAATTCAATAATTAATGATCAGTAATTAAAACTTTTGCATTTTACGACACGCACTATCTCGACATTCAATTTTCCAACAATTTTTTGGCTTTTATCATTTTCTTGAAAACAATGGTACCTAATTCTTTCAATTTCTGGTGGCATAAAGTATTAAGATTTTCAGCGTTATATTAACTGTTTTTGGAGAATTATATGTCAATGAATAACACATTTTTCAACACAATTTTGGATCTCCATTACATCGCTTTCTTTTCAGGATAATAATAGCTACCTAGTATGCTACTTACGTCTATCTCTATTAAATTGAAATTTTTACTATTTTTAAATAAACAATGTATTTCAACTACAATATTTCGTCAATAGATTTGCGATTTTTTCAGGTGTTGTTCAATGATGTCAATACATATACATGGATATATGACATTAGTTCCACAAATGTAATGGCATAACACGAAAAAAATTACATAATATACAACAAATAAAAAATAAAAAGAACAAACGGAAACCAATTCCTTTTTTATTCACTTAAGTTCAAATTCCTCACACGTTCAAATTCAAATTGCTTATGAGCGTAGCATTTTGGATTTGTAGAGTTTATTATAATTACTTTCCCAATCTAATCTCGATAGATATCGCTTTTACACAAGCAATCACTATTTTCTACATAAATTGAATTAAAAATTTTACATAACTTACTTTTCCATGTATTTCATATACTCTAGAGGAAGTATAGTTTTCACTTCCCGATTCCAGTAAGCTTCTAAACACGCTATATAAGTCACGTATGTCAGCATAAGACTTGAGACAATCATGACGATGGCCAGGAAAACTTCGGCTATTAACGAATAACCAGTTTTAGCGTTGATGTTTTCGGTAGCCTTGTATTTCATCTGTAAGGACTTCCTACTTCGATAGCTCCAATGATGTCACCCTGAGAACCCGCATGTGGCGCATAGCGCCTGACGAGATACAATACGCATCACACAGCAGCTGGCGGTAGAACGTCCCGCGCCGCTGCACAGTAATCCAAACTACAACACAAATCAGGCCATAAAAGAATTTGGATTTCGTTCTTGGATTTCACTGAAACTTCGCGCAATAAATTTTCTCGTTCGTTCTAAATCTGGCACCAACAGTTGAAATAAATCAAATAAGTAAATATACAAAATATTAAACATATATAACTTATTTATTTAAAATGTAACTAATATAAAATATAAATTAAAAATGGGTCCTTTTTTCAACATATTAAAAAGTATACTTTTTTATATGTACTAAAAATTTGTATTCTTTTTTCGTGAAAGTTAATAAAGAACCCAACAGAGTAATTAAGTCCTTTCATTTTCATATTGCTTGGCTACTGAACTTGGCTACTGAACAAAAATCTCTAAACAATTTCATCTGATATGAAATTAGACTATTGGTTTTTCATGTTCTTTTTCATATGAAGGTGAAGAGATTGGAATAACACATGTTAACTTCAAGTCTCGTGAAATATGTTAGAATTTATTTATTAAGTCACCAAGTATGAGAAACTTTTGATGTTGCATGAATCAATCTGTTCTATCGTGAATCTTTTGTAATATTAGTAATACTAACTCTCTACCGCTTAAAGAAGATATTAATTGATAATCACTTATAAATCTTATCATAACGTAGATGAATGTCAAGAAGTGCTACACTACGCGTGTTTATTACTACAGCAATATTTATCACATTATTTCAGAATTCCTATTTCGTAAGTTTTGATGTACTGTCTTGTAATGTTAAGGAAAAAATGACCGTTATTTTTGGTAATTTTATGTATCATCTACTTCAATATTATTATCTCAATTGTTTCTCCAACAAAGAGTAACATATACATAAGAGTAATATAATATATAATTTAAACGTAATTCTTTATATTTATTTTATCCATTTTTCATTTAGTACGAGAACCATTTTGATAAAATTATTATTGAATTTGTATGTCTCTTGGAGATTGGCCTTTACGCCTGGCTCCCACTATTTCTGACTTGAATAATGAATTATTACATTTTGAACCATAACGCATTTTTTTCTTATTCCTTACCTGACTATTATCTTTATACAGACACATCAATAGAAGAATATTCTGTACACATGACTCATCCGTCTTACCCATCCAATGAATCATTTATTTAATTGTACATTAACATCGCATTCCCCTCATCGTTAACCCCCCCCCCCCAGTTCTTAGTACAAGAGGAATCCTCTCACTTTGATGCAAGTTTTGATCTACTGTATGGCATCAAGAGAATCCCACTCACTATAAGAGTATATTCATCTCCTTCTATTGAGTGAGAGGATTGCTCTCGCGAAGAAAATTTGTTTGGTAAAAATAAGGGTGAAGCATGATTTGATCCAGGGTGCTTGCCATCCCGTTCGCTACCCACTGTGCTGCGGGGACATTCGAGAAATGGGTGAATGATACGCGTTCGATACAATCACTACGCGAAGACGCTTAATTCAATCACAATTTTATCAATCAAATTTTTTGTACGTAGTCATTATATATTTCGAGTTCAGTTGGTTTTCTTATTAACAGTCCCTAGCAATTTAAATGTCCCTTTGAACATATTAGACTCTTCGTCCACTAGAAGTGTTTTCACGTAAAGCAGACCGTCAAATGTATGGGAGCGCTACTGTTCAAACATGAGGATTGTACCGTGATCACATCTACGGCGAGCGTACCAAATTCGTGGGAATCTACGGTTTGAATTGAAGTGTTCCCTTCGCACGAGATTCGCGATAGTTCGCTCTACCTGAGTACGCTTACAACGGACGTCAAACCTAAGAGTTATCGACAGTCGTGACGTAGTGATGTCTTCGCTTCTTGTCCATCGCTCTCTGGAAGATTTCATGTTCGATTATCTAGTTCGAACTGGGTGAGGTGTTTCCCTCTCCTGCTTCAGACCAATGCCGGTTCGGTACCTTACATTCCTCGGTAACTCAACATATCTCCTTCCCAATTATTTCACCTAAATTATTAGGTTGGGTGAACAAGAGCATGTCTGATGTCTTAAAATTCGCCACAACATAAAATAAAACAAAATCATATAGATTTATGCGCAGATGTCCGAGAAAAACGTAGTTTCTTTTCTACGTAACCGGACGACGGAAATCACACGAATTAAGTATTGTACCTTACAGCAATAAAAGATGTGTTTACGATTTCAAATCGTTACATCTTCCACCATTTCCTTTCCGAGATACAGGCATCAAAATTACTCCAGGACAAGAAACCACTTAATTACTTATTTGAAAAGGATGTAAATTGATCTCTGATGCATGTAGTATATAAGATTTGTAGAGTTACGTTAAGCTACATTATATTGTACTATTCGTATCATAACTGTTCTGAGGTCCTATTTACATCAAATTAATATTAAAAACCGAGTGAAATTTGCCTTCAACTACCAGATGGGACAACGTAGTATCCGCCATATTATCCAGATCAATAAAATAGTCTTGCTAAAGAAAAGTAAACGTTTATATTAACACACCTATTACTACTTATATTCAGTTTAATATAAATAAATAAATTTATTGTCAAAAAACAGTACAAACTGCGTATGACCACGTGGAGGAAAAAAAACTAATTTACTCTCCGGAAGCAAGCAAGGGACCATCCCATCAATTCCGATCAAGGGCCCTAAGGCAGA